>PVJS01037558.1:0-19853 GCA_004027185.1 Glis glis
TCCCAGTACTTTGGGAGGCGGAGACCGGAGGATCCGTGTTCACGGCCAGCCTCAGCTCTTTCTCTCTCTCTCTCTCCCTGTCTCTCTCTCTCTCTCTACTTAGTGAGGCCCTCCGCAACTTCGTGAGACCCGGTTTCAAAATAAAGTATAAAAAATAGGGCCGGGGGTGTAGCGCAGAGGTAGAACGCCCCTGGGTTCAATCCCCGGTACCGCAAAAAAAAAAAAAAAAAAATTATTCCAGACTTGCAATCAGAGGCTTAGCTATGTACTTTCTAGTCTTCAATTCCATTTAAAATCTTTCCCTTTCTGAAAGTACAAAAAAATATAAGGCAGGAATGATCCAAGAAAGCACTCAAATAATCAGGCAAAATCACTGTCTCTCAATTTAATGTTGTCCATATATGAATGATCCACTAAACCCTCAAATTTTGGACCCATCAAACTATGACAATGATAGTCTTAAGTCCTCACACAAGGCAGGATGAATACTGTATGACTGATACTTACGTCATCAACCAACACCTCTAATTCATATTCATGAATCCCACCTCCTCCATAGACAGAGAAACCAACCACAACTATTCCAGGTTTATCTACTGAAAAACAGATTGCATCTGGGGACCCATTTCCAGTGTTCCAACTTCTTCCCTGACTTGTTTTTGTGAACCGGTTAGCACTGGCTTTTACAGAGTGAAGAGAATTAAGTCCATCAACCTGTGAACAAAACAAGAAGTTACATCAATAATTAGTACCTGAGTGTTAATAATACACCTGTAACAAAACTATTCAAAGGTTCGTAAAATAATCTATATTCAGCCGGGTGTGGTGGCGCACGCTTGTAATCCCAGTACTTTGGGAGGCGGAGACCGGAGGATCTGGGTTCACGGCCAGCCTCAGCGCTCTCTTGCTCTCTCTCTCTCTCCCTGTCTCTCTCTGTCTCTCCGCAACTTCGTGAGACCCGGTTTCAAAATAAAGTATAAAAAAAATAGGGCCGGGGGTGTAGCGCGGAAGTAGAACGCCCCTGGGTTCAATCCTTGGTACCGCAAAAAAAATAACCTATATTCAATAAATGGTTAAACTCTACTAAGGGAATATTCTATAAAGAGAGTAACCCATAATAAACCCAGATTTTATCATTCTCAAGTCACAAATCAATGTCATTTGACTATTTTTGTTGAGTCACACATTTCAATTATGTTGTTAGAATTACAAATTTATAGTTCATCATTGTCATAATATATGAATGATTACTTCAAAGAGATACCAAAAATTAATCAACCATTCTGTACACTGGTAGGTTTCAAACTATACTACAAAGAACTCTAGAAATTCTGTACATAGTTATGTAAGAGGTAAATTCAAGATTCTCTTCTTCAACCAGACCATCTCTCTCTTATCTGTGAGTTTCTAAGTGATACTTTATTTGAAGAAAATGGCTTATTTCCTAAATTTGAGTATCTTTAATGTATACAGTTATATTTTTATGATAATGTATCATTCAGTATATCTATATAAAAAGGCATTTCAAAATGTGTGTGTGTGTGTGTGGCCACACACATGTACACAACCACACTAATTACAGACTTTCATTATTTTTGTTTGACACCGCTATTTATAGAAACTATTTCTAAGTTGGCCACAGAAATTTGGGAAGAAATAGTTGAATTTTGTGATTTTAGAAAGATTTATTAACTGCTCTGAAAAAGAAAAAACTGCACATCTAAGCCAAAATCTGTGGGAACTCCCAAGGTCTTATCTTGGGTTCCCTGCAATTTTGCATACTCATTATCATTAGAAAGGTAAGTTCACAGAGGATACCTCTTTAACAATGTTTGGAAGGAGACCTATGCATTATAGACTGTTCTGAATCCTCCAGGCTCTGGTATAAAAGGGAAGCTTATTATAGTCTGAATGAATATTAAAAAAACAAATATTTTTCTGAGAAGGGCTTCAGTGGTCTCTAACGTAAAAGTCAAAGCTAAGAAACCTAGGAAATGCTTCTCAGGGTAAGATACTAAAATTTGCTCAGGTACATGTAACCATTCAGAAATTATAATGGCTAGTCACTATGAATAAGTAATGAGGGATAAAGAATATGTGATATACACACAAGTAGAATTTGACTCAGCCATTAAGAAGAAAATAATTGTTATCTGCAGGAAAATGGATGGAATTAGAAAACATTATGCTAAGTGTGATCATATTGTCTCAGAAAGTCAAGGGTCCTTTGTTTTCTCTCCTATGTAGAAGCTAGAGGGAAAATAGGAAAGCAAAGGGACTTCATGAAAATAATGAGAGAAAGACCAGTATAATAGTAGAAGAGGACTGGAGGAGAAAGAAAGAAGAAAAAGGAGGCTTAAGGAAGGAAACAGATGAAATAATGTGATGTTCATATATGAAGGTATCACTACCAATCTCGCTATCATGTATAAGGAAGGAAGAAGGGGGTAGTGCAGTGGGATGTGGAGGGAAACACTAAGAAATGTTTTGTACATATATAAATGGGTCACTTTGAATCTCACTATGATGTATAATTATAATATATCAATAAAATTCTAAAAAAAAGAAAAGAGAAAAAAGCAAAGACCAGGAATTAGAAAAGTAAAATAGAGAAAAGAAGTTCCTTGGCAAGAAAATCTGAGTGCTGGGGCCACTGAATTGGTTATTAAACATTCACTTGGCTAGGTGTGGTGGCACACGCTTGTAATCCCAATACTTGGGAGGCTGAGACAGGAGGATCGCAGGTTTGTGGCCAGCCTCAGCTCTTAGGGAGGCCCTCTGCAACTTAGTGAGACCCTGTTTCAAAATTAAAATAAAAATAGGGCTGGGGGTGTAGCTGAGAGGTAGAATGCCCCAGGGTTCAATCCCTAGTACTGCAAAAAAAAAAAAAATTCACTTTAATGATATATTAAACCAAGGTTTTCAAAAGCAATGTCTACTTTGGGGGGGGAGAAGAAATATAAAATTTAATCAAAGTATTCAGGTAAGTTATCAAACAGTAAGGCAGTGAAGTGGAGAAAAATAATGTTAATATACAAAATGAAAAGGTATTTAAAAGCCGGGCATGGTGGCACATGCTTATAATCCAAGTAGGTGGGAGGCTGAGACAGGAAGATCTGGGTTTGCAGCCAGCCTCAGCTACTTAGTGAGACCCTGTTTCAAAATAAAGAATAAAAAATAGGGCTGGAGATGTAGTTCGGAGGTAGAAGCCCCTGGGTTCAATCTCCAGTACCACAAAAAAGAAAAGGCATTTAAAAATGTTTCAAAGTGATTTACACAAATATATTAATTTTATACTTTTAAAATTTTGTGACAATGCCTGCACAAGGTGAATGTACTTAATGTCAACTCAACTGTACACATAAAAGTGATTACAATGATAAATTTTATATTATGACTATTTTACTACAATTTTAAAAACTGTGATATTAAGTGGGACAAAAATTATTCCCATTTCCCATATGTAATGTCTCAGGTCAACTGGGTGGGCAGGGCAAAGGTCTGCACCTCTTGACCTTTGTATGCCATGTGCTAATGCCTGAGTTCTAACATTACTCATCACCCCAGCAATGGAACTGTTTGCACTTTACTGGGGCATGAGCTAGAGTTATGCAATGGAGCAGATGTGAACCTAGTCTAAGAAAGAAAATGTGTACTTTTTATACTGTGACGTTCTGGATAAACAGATGAGGAAGAGGAAGCAGATAAAAAGTACAAGGAAGGGAAAAAAGAAAAAGTTGAGTTTGAATGAATTTTCTTTTTTTTTAAACTACACAAATGGAGTGAAACAGCTGACCTATTTTGATTTTAGTATCTATAAAACCAAAACAAGTGAAAAAATAAATGATGTGGAAAGCTTATCCATGTTCTTATTATCTAGTCTGGAAGTATAACTTGTTACCTCAGATCCCAGGGCTGATGCTGTCAGCTCGCTGACGATGCTGGCCAGGAGCCCGCAGGTGTTAGAGACCAGGTGGGAGGAGAAGAGCTCATTCTCTCTCCTCAGGCTGTTCCTCACGGGTAGCACAACAATAACCAGCATCTTCTCCAGGACCTCACGGAAGCTTGTCATCCCTGAGATATTCTCTTCACTCTGTGATAGATGAGACGCAAGTGCAAGGTATTGTTTTACTTTCCTTCTCTTGAGTACCCAGTTGCAAAACTTGTTTTTCCACAAGACACCTTTAAAATCCAGACCTGCATCAGTCTATGTCTACAAATCTATCCCACTATATATGGAGCTATTATATCTCCTTTTCATTTAGAAGTGCTTTTTTGAATTATTAGTCTCTTTGTATCATAAAAGTACCACACATTTTGGGCAGTAATGGGGATTGAATCCAGGGACACTCTATACTGACTACATCTCTTTTTATTTTGAGACAGGGTCTCACTAATTTACCCAGGTTTAGCTTCACACTTGCAATCCTCCTAGCTCAGCCTTCAGAGTACCTGGGATTACAGTTGTGTACAATTGCTCCCAGCTGTGTTTGTGTTTTTATTAGTTTGGATTCATTTACATATTCCCTTAATCACTTTCTCAAGTCATAATCCTATATGGCAGTCAGAAAACTATTCTTTCGGGGGGGGAGGGGGGAGGGACACCAAGAGCTGTGTGCATGTATGTTAACACCAAACTGATACTCATTGTGATATGAGACTACAATGCATCAATAAAAACATATAAAAAAACTATTCTTCCCACTTAAAACATTTTTATGAGATTTCAATCATATAATTATTTCTGGAATATATAGAGGTAGAGCAACTCTAAGTAGCCTGTGAAAATCCATTTTCTAAAACAATTCTTTTGTATATGCATGTATTTACTAAGCAGTTTTACACTTGCTATTGTATTCGATTTCTGAAATAAAATTCCAACCTTTAACAGTGGAAAAAAATACAAGATAAGAAATAAGAATTCCATTAAAGACCAAAGGAAAAATAGTTTTCAGAAAAAGTGAAAAAGATTATTAATTTAGCTGATATCCAGCATGAAAAATATTTACCTCCTTTATCATTCTCTGTGTCTTTTAGCTTACTGTCAACAGAGAGAGAAATGCATTCAATTTCATTAGGAAGCCACAGTAACCAGTAACCTTTTTGTTTCACTGTGGACTAGAGAATCAATTTGTGAACTAATTTTTTTGTAGTGCCTCAACTTCTCCATCTGTGAAATCTGAAGAATTATTTCTTATGACTTAGTTATTAAAAACCACATTCTTAGCCGGGCATGGTGGCGCACACTTGTAATCCCAGTACTTTGGGAGGCGGAGACTGGAGGATCCCGGTTCGCGGCCAGCCTCAGCTCTCTCTCTCTCTCTCCCTCTCTCTCCCTGTCTCTCTCTCTCTCTCTCTTTCTACTTAGTGAGGCCCTCCGCAACTTCGTGAGACCCGGTTTCAAAATAAAGTATAAAAAAATAGGGCCGGGGGTGTAGCGCGGAGGTAGAACGTCCCTGGGTTCAATCCCGGTACCGCAAAAAAAAAAAAAAACACCAAAAAAAAAACCACATTCTTGCCAGGTATGGTGGTGCAGGCCTGCAATCCCAGTATTTGGGAGGCTGAGACAGGAGGATCGTAGGTTCGAGGGCAGCCTCAGCCACTTAGTGAGGCCCTCCACAACTTAGTGAGACCCTGTTTCAGAATAAAAATAGGGTGCCGGGGTGGTGGCGCATGTTTATAATCCCAGTACTTGTGAGGCTGAGACAGGAGGATTCGGGTTTGTGGCCAGTCTCAGCTACTTAGTGAGGCCCTCCACAACTTAGACCCTTTTTCAAAATAAAGAATAAAAAATAGGGCTGGGGGTGTTGCCTGGAGGTAGAATGCCCCTGGGTTCAATCACTGGTACCACCAAAAAATAAATGAATAAATAAATAAAGTAAAATAGGGCTGTGGGTGTAGCTCAGAGGTAGAATGTACCCGGGTTCAATCCCTAGTACCACAAACAAACAAAACAAATCCCACATTCTTGCCCCTGATCAAGTAAGTTCTCCTATAATACTTAAAATATACATGGCAGAATTGTGTTATATATACTTTTGTTCCTAATTTTTATACAAAAATGTTTTAAAACATTTACCTTAATATCACATGTAAATATACCTATTTTTAATGGCTGAACCATAGTCTATTAATATACCTAATTCAGCTATTTCACTTAGTGATGAACAGCTAAGGCTTTAATTAAGGTTTCTAAATTTTCTTTTTAATAAAAAATATAGCTTTCATATTTCAATTATCTGTTTCCTGTAAAAATACTCATAACACAATAGTGAAATGACTATTTTCTAAAGATATTTGCTAGTTTGATATAGCCTAATTTGAAGGCTGTATTTTTTTCACTCCTGTCTCAACTAGTACCTAATTAAAATTCCACTAAATAGTACATATACAATAATTATTTGCTAAAATATTAAAATAAAAGGGTTAATTAGACTGATTACATAATGACATGAGCAATCGATAAGATTAGTGGTTTTTTATTGGTGCACTGTAATTTTACATCATATTGGGATATAGAGAGACAGAGAAATACATGCACACAACTCTTGGTACCCCGCCCACCAGGTCCCTCCTTAGTATGTTTCTTTATAGTTCAATCAGCATAGGAATTTATAAGAGAAATAATTTTTCAATTTGCTAGAAATACACTGATATCTCAATATTACTTTCATTCACATTTAATTAGTAATAATGCCGAAATTTTTCCCACGCTGGCCCTTATATTTACTTTTATTATTTCTTCTTTTTTTTGCGGTACTGGGGATTGAACCCAGGGGTATTCTACCTCCAAGCTACACCTCCAGCCCTATTTTTTATTCTTTATTTTGAAACGGGGTCTCACTAAATTGCGGAGGGCCTCACTAAGTAGCTGAGGCTGGCCGCGAACCCGGATCCTCCTCCTGTCTCAGCCTCCCAAGTACTGGGATTACAAGCATGAGGCTCCACACCCGGCTACTTTTATTATTTCTATTGGGATCCTGCAAAGATATTATATTAAATAACTCTCTTAAATTTTCTTCTCATTGTACTATTAGCCTCTTTTGTTTCTATACACCACTAAATTTTCTTCATAATTTTTCTGTTGATTTAGTCAACAGAAAATTGTTACCATACAATAATTAGGATACCTATTCTATTTTCTACTTTTCTTCATTTATATTTTATAAATTAATTCCCATCAATCAATTAGTATTTATGTGTGTCTTTAGGTTTGTTTTCTCTATAGTATTTTCCAATAAACCAGAAGAGTTACTGTAAAGAATGTTTCTTATGCTTATTGATTTACCCTGTTTATTTTAACCGATTTTATACCAAAATATTTTAATGGATGTTTCTAAAAGTTCTTTAGTTCCTTATTATTCTATCTTGGAAATTTTCAAATGTTATGTTAGAAATGTCACAAATATTGCTTGTGGCATCTAGAGCTTACTTTCAAATGATACATCAAACAACAAATACATACGTATTTACTGCATAACTCTCAAGATTTTTTTGGAGAGTGATAATTCAAAAAAAAACATGATGAAAAAAGGCTGCTCCTTTTACAATATGAGAATTTAAAAAATTTAGTTCTTATATAATAATCATGTATTAAATAATCAGTAAATATATTTACCAATGCAAAAGAACAGCAGTTTTATTGCCTTATTATAAAAGAGATTTCAGAAAGGACCTACTTGGCTAAGTTTTTCCATATGTGCCACCAAAAGGGGAAAACGATGAACTAGTGTTGAGTCGTTCTCTGTGCTAACTTGTTTAACAATTGATCGTAATAGTACTTCTCCATCATATGCAATAGGGAAAATAGAAGTCAGCTTAACAGAAGTGTGACATAGAGCTGACATAACAGCTGCGAGGAGTCGGCTACTTGATGTCTTGAAGTTTGCTTCTTGGATATCCTTTTAAAAACAAAAATATGCCCCCCCACAAGAAATACTGCATCAATATAATCCAAATACTTGGCTATATAAAAGGTAAATGATCTTTTAAATCATATGAAAATTTTCCATCATTCAATCATTTAAATATAGTTATAGGATATCACTTCAATGCTTTAAAACACAATTGGTTAGATATGGTCAAGAAAAATCAACCTCCAGTCCTCCAGGAAATAAAAGCTGATGTATTTTCTATGCCTTCACAATCACAGCTCTCTAGCAATATTTTCACAGGGAGATGTTGTAAAGGCCTCAATTAAAATCTAAGGCATTTCTAATAAGCACAGAAACTATTTTTCCCATATAATAAATGAAATAAATTGTAATTTTGCGCTTCTCTATTAACAGTTCACTAAGGTCACAAATTATCTTATCATGTTCCACAGTTTGTCCAAAAAATTAGTAGCTCATTTGTAAAATTTTATAACAAAATATTAAAAACTTATCAACACAGTACACCTTAATTCACAAAAATCAAGTACACATTATTTAGTGCATCAAACATTTGAGTTACAAAGACAAGCATAAAATCAGGCCATATTCCATAATGTTGAACCAACCCTTGCTAAACCCAGCCTGTCCAATAGTAGCATAGAAAAAAAAAGTATCAGATTGGTATGGTTAAGAACGAGAGAGTAATTAAGTTATGTATTAGTCCAGGCAATAGTCCTGCCCCAGAAAACATACTACCCATTATTTTACCACTTTAGTGGTAAAATATCCTGCTACATGGATCCAAAGTTGCCTGGGACACCCGGATGGTGAAAGTGAATTTGGGGTAGGAGAAGGGGCAATTCGGAAAGGTGGGGATAGGGCTTCCAGAACAATGTTTAATAGAAGTGGTGAGAGCACCTGTGCCTTGTTTTCAAGCTTAGGGGAGCATTCAAAATTTCACCAATAAGTAGTATGTCTGCTAGATTTTTTGATAGATATTCTATATCAGATTAAATTTTGTAATACCCAGGTTTGTCAAGAAGTTTTCATCACTGAATAACTTAATTTTATCAAATATTTTTTCTCTAGCTATTGAGAGGAACATATAATTCGCTCTCTTAATTCAATCAATATGATGAATTACATTGATCTTTAGAATACTAAATTAAGCTTAGATTTCTAAGATAAATCACACTTGGTCATGAGATATTATCTATATTATGGGATTTGATTTGATAAAAATTTTAAGAACTTCTATGTTTGTCAGTGATTTTCATCTGTAATTTTTTATGCCTTTTGTTAGGCTTTGATATCATGTAGGATAAGGCTAACTACATCAAATCATTTGGAAAGTGTTATCCCCTATAGTTTCTGAAAGAATTTTTAAAAGATTGATATTATTTCTTTCTAAATGTTTAATAGAATCCATGAATCTAATATGTAAACTTGGAATTTTCATTGTGAGAAAGTTTTTAATAATTCAATTTTTTCAATGGATAAAGCAATTCATATTTTTCTATTTTTGTCAGTTTGGGATGTTATATTTTTAAAGGAATTGTCAACCTCCTTTGAAGTTGTAAAATCCAATGGTATAAAACTGTCCATTATATTCTCTTATCATTTAATGTCAGCTGGATCTATAGTGATGTCCCTATTTTGTTGCTTATAATAGCATTTTGTGTTTTTTCTTTCTCTTTTTTCTCTTTTAATCAAGCTTGCTAGGAGTTAATCAATTGTTCTCAAAGAATCAACTTTCAGCTTTGTTTAATTTTCTCTATTTTCCACTTCACTGATTTCTGCTCTTATCTTTATTATAGTTTTTCCTTCTGGCTTCTTTTTTTTTCTGCGGTACTGGGGATTGAATCCAGGAGCATTCTACCTACACCCCCAGCCCTATTTTTATTCTTTATTTTTGAAACAGGGTCTCATTAAGTTGCGGAGGGCCTCACTAAGTAGCTGAGGCTAGTCGTGAACTGGGATCCTCTGGTCTCAGCCTCCCAAGTGCTGGGATTACAAGTGTGCACCACCACGCCCAGCTTTCCTTCTGGCGTCTATTTTTTTTTTTTTGCGGTACCGGGGATTGAACCCAGGGACATTCTGCCTCTGAGCTACACCCCCGGCCCTATTTTTTATACTTTATTTTGAAACCAGGTCTCACGAAGTTGCGGAGGGCCTCACTAAGTAGCTGAGGCTGGCCGAGAACCCGGATCCTCCGGTCTCTGCCTCCCAAGTACTGGGATTACAAGCGTGCGCCAACACAGTGGCTCCATCTGGCTTCTTAATGTAGAAGTTTAAACACTGCTTTTAAATGTGTCTTCTTTGCTAATATAACCATTTAAAGGTATAACTCTCTCCGGGTAATGTGTTAGCTATATCTTACAAATTCTATGCTTTATGATTTCCTCTGCTCTACTGGTTACTTAATGGTATTGTCTACTTTCTATCTTTCACTGTGCTTTATGATTTCCAATGCTCCACTGGTTACTTAATAGCATTGTCTCTTTCCCGAATATTTGGTGTTTTTCTCAATATCTTTTGCTACCAATTTCTAATTAAATCCTATTATAATCTGAAAACACATTAAGATTTTAATCTTTTTAAACTTACTACACTTGTTTTATGTAACAGCATATAATTTATCTTGGTGAACATTCCCTGTGTACTTTCAAAGACTATCCATTCTGTAGTTACATATTCTAGTTTATAAGTATCAATTAGATCAAGGCAATGACAGCACTGTTTCCAATCTTCTGCATCACTGATTTGTCTCATTGCTCTGTCAGTTACTCAAGTCTCCAACTATTAATGTGAATTGTCTATTTCTCCTTTTAGTTCTGTCAGGGTTTTGCCCCAGGTGTTTGGAAACTCTGTGACTTGGTGCATACACATTTATGAAGGTTATGGTTTCCTCATGAATGAATGCATGGGTGATGTGAGTATGTTCATTCACTTAGGCCTTTCTCCTTCCTGTTAGTGCAGATGTGGAGGTGTCAAGGGCCACGGTTTGGAGCTATCCTTGCTCTTGCACACTCACTATTGTTCTTTCCCTCTCTCACAGACACTCCCCTATAGATTCAGAGTAAATCAACAGTTACACAAACGTATCTGCCAATTTTATGATTCAATTATGAAATAAAAAGAAAACAGAATCTTAAACCTTGATTATATAAGTCACAAATTTCAAACTGGTTTCCTAATTTACCTTTAAAAAGTAAAAGAGATGGGGCAACTGCAATTTATTTTCTTGAAGAGTATTAAATAATGTATCAGATTTTCAACTAACATCTTATAAACTTAAATTACCTGATCCAAACAATTCAGCAGATCACAAAGGCAAGCCCACTGTAATGCAGGAGTCGGGTAGAAGGAATGAAAACAGGCAGTAAAAGTATTATGACATTCCTGAAGGACAGCTTCTAGAAGACTCAAGGGTTGGCTGAGATATCCTTGAGGATCATTATCCAACTTCACCATGCAGTGATCAACTCCTTCTGATAAAATTTTTCTTAATAAAGTTCTGGTTTTTCCAATACACTCTGCTAATTTGCTAGTTTCTTCTACCACTGCTTTTCCCGTAGCTTTGATGGAAAAAAGTAAATTCTAATTAAGTAAAATACTAAATATGCATTAAAATAATGAGTGTAATTCTACAATTAACTAGAAAGCTAACACTATAAACAACTTAGAAATGAAACAACGTAGAGATTGAGTGTGGTCCAAAATTACTTCGTTTTACAATCTAAATGGCAAAAAAACAAACTGGTTTCAACATTTAAGTCCAAATCAATTGTTGAAAATATTTCTATTTTAAAACTTAGTTTGAAATAACACTTTTGGTAGAGTACGTAATTTTAGTTTAATATGGCTTTTTGTTATCAAAGTGATATGAAATCTATTTTATTCTTTATAAGCAAATACATGAATGTCACAGCGAGCTAACTTTCTTCATTTTAGGAGCAGCAGCTTAAAGGCAGCTGGGCATCTTTAACTCTCAGTAATCTTTACATAAATCATCTCAATGTCTCCAGCATTTTCTCCCTAAAATCATTTAAAAAAATGCATCGTACCTGATACTGGGTAAATTTCACAGGTATAGACACGCAATAATCTCAGACAACAGGTACCCACAAAGCGCAGTCTCTCTAAATCTAGAAGTGTAGCTGTGAACTGGAATCCTTTTAATCCTCTAAGTTCTTCAACTCCTAAGACTAAGGTGGTCCAGCTCCAGTGAAGAATACTCAGCAATGACTCAAAGCATTCCTAATCCAGAATATGAAAAAGCAGACAAGAATTAGTTTAAATGAAACCATAGGTTGAAAGTAGAATCTAATAGGAAGATAATGACATGCAGATTCAAAACTCTATCTCGAACCTCTGTTACTGAGTTTTGGTAGCCCAAATAATAGACACTCTTATAGTTCACTTACTAAATTACCATTATGAGTATCTTTGACCAAAAAGGTTAGTTAGGAATTTATAAAGCAAAATTCTTCAGCACTTACCTATTTAAGAATATATTTTTAAGTTTCCCTACTACCAACCTATCTAGTTTATCTGATAAACAAGGGGAAAAGTGGAAAATACATATAATTATATGTTTACCTGAAAGGAAAATTAAACTACATAGTTACTATATAAAAATTAGATTAAATAAAAAATACAAGTGTTTTAGTATTACACACCAATGACATTATCAAATAGCTATTTATGATTCAAACTATAGCTAATTCTTGATAAATTAACAGAAGAAAACTGAGTAGAAAATAATAAGTTCTTATTTGGATTTTTAAAAATTGTAGAACATGGGTTTAGGGTGGAACTTCCTTGTAGCTCTGGCAGTTAGGTCTATATTTATCACACTTACGTGATGAAAAGTGAAGCACTTTGTTAGCCCCCCCTCCCCAGACCAAATCCCAGATATCTAGTAATACCAAACATGAGAATTCAGTTTAACTTCTTAAAGAACTAATTGAATAAGTTTCTTATATAGACATTACAATTACCTACCAACCACAAATGTACTACACATAATACAAAAGGACAGTCAAGTGCAGAAAAAAATATCACTGGAAAAGACAATGAAGATCCTTATCTTAATCAAAAGAAAGGTATCATGGAGTCAATCTTACAGTCTCTTTTCAAAGAATACTCTTTGCAAACTATCACAGCTCTTTTGGAGGGTCAGTTGTAAACTGTCACAGCTTTTTTGGAGGATCACTTTGACAAAGATATATAAAAACTTAAATAGATATACATTTCCAGTAGAAATATGCACATAAGTACATCAATAATCAATTATACATATAAGGATGCTCATGTAAGAAAATGTATGAGTAAAAAATGAGAAATAATATGGTCTTCTGATAGGAATAAGACTAAATAAGTTAGAATACAATCATCCTATGGGATACTATGCAAATAGAATAGATTGAGAAAGAGCCACATATACTAACAGGGAAAGGTATATACTATGAAACTTTTAGAAAGGAAGATGAAAGCTTTAAGTATCAGAAAAAGTAAACAAAAATGGTGCAGAGCATACTATATATGCACAACGAATTTAAGTTTATTCCTGTAGCTCAGTGGCAGAGTGTTTGCCTAGCATGCATAAAGCTCTATATCCCTGGCATTGCAAGGGGCATTAAAAAAAAAGTCCTGGAAGGATATATACCAAAATGTAACTAGTAGGTATATATGGTAATAACAAGGATGGGGAAAGAACTTTATTATACGTTTAGTGTAGTTTTATTCCTGCTATACTCCATTCCTAACTGGAACATATATTAATTTTGTGGTTTAAATTTAAAAAGGAGAAAAAAGTATTACAGCACAGAAGACTAACAGCTATGTTAATAATACATTCTTGGTGTCTTATAGTTCAAAAGCATTTTATACATACCCCTTAACTTATTAGAGATTCATAATAATGCTATGAAGTAACTTATTTATATAAGAATCCTCAGTTAATAAAAGAGCAAGAGATTAATTCAGACTTCCTAAGTGGACAATTATGATCTTTCAGTTATATTGTGTTGATTTGCTATTCTGCACTGATAACCCTAATAACATAGTGCATCTTTAAATACAGAATGGGACTGATCAAGCAGTTCAACAAAGTTTTTGGCTGGACATTGAAATCTTCCACTTAGTTCCTCAAGTATTAACACTTTATGTGCCAGCATCATCTTTAACTTTTCCTTCATTTTCCAATTTCTACACACAGGCATTCACACAAAATTTATCAGGAAAGCCAGCAGTTATTTTAGGAATGACAAAGCTAATCCATTGGGCATCATAAGCAACATCTCCATTTTTGCACTATTTAAAGAACATTGCTATCTTTGGCCTAGAATATAAACGCTAATACAGAAGCAAATCTTGAGTTCATAAAGCTGTGCTGAGATAAATTCTTAGAAGAAAGCGGCTAAATTCTAAACATCAAAATGAAACTGAATGCTGAGCAGAAAAGCTGAGATTTTTAAAAATGGCTTACCACTGAGACTGTTCTTGCAAAGGACCTCTTTAGGATGTGCACAGGCTCACTGGTCTGCTGCTTGCCTTTGGAAGCGCTGCCGTCACTAGTTGGAAGTCTAAAGGTGATAGTTACACATAAAGTTATGGTAAAAATCCAATGACATTTTTTTAAATATACATTTTTGCAATAGTGAAATAATTATACATTTACATTTTGTTCCAGGTAAAAGGCCAATATAGGGCTGTTTCGAATTGCTTTCCAACACTAAACAAAGTTGTTAGCATGTGAGCATTTTCTAGAGGTATTCTGAACATTTTTACTGAGGGTTATATGCATTTGAATTCTTTATTCTAACACTGCAGTAACGTAGAAATAGATACACATAGCCAGGTGCAGTGGTGCACACCTGTAACCTTAGTAATTGGGAGACTGAGGAAGGAGAATCACAAGTTCAAGATCAGCCTCAGCAATTTAGAGGGACCCTCAGTAACTAGGCAAGGCTCTGTTTCAAAGGGAGAGTTGGGGGTGGGGGAAGGAAGGAAGAAAGGAAGGAAGGCAGGGAGGGAGGGAGAAGAAGGAGGGAGGGAGGGGAGGCTGGAGATGTAGCTCATAGGTCCCTGGGTTCAACCACTAGTGCCATGAATAAAATAGAAAAAAAAAAAGAAAGAAATAGACACAGACACACTGGAATAGGCCTCCACACTTGTCTGAAATAATGGGAACTAAGCAGGGTGTAGTGGCGCATACTTGTAATACCAGTACTTGGGAGGCTGAGACAGGAGAACTGCAGGTTCGCTGGGAGCCTCAGCTACTTGTAAAAAAAAAAAATTTTTTTTGCAGTACTGGGTTTTGGACCCAGGGGCATTCAACCTCCGAGCTACACCCCTAGCCCATTTTTTAATTCTTTATTTTGAAACAGGGTCTCACTAAGTTGCAGATGGCCTCACTAAGTAGCTGAGGTTAGCCCTGAAGCTGAGATCCTCCTGTCTCAGTCTCCCAAGTACTGGGATTACAAGCGTGTGTGTCAACACGCCCAGCTTAATTAAAATTCTTTTTTTTTTTTTTGCAGTTCCAGGGATTGAACCCAAGGGCGTTTTACTTCCGAGCTACGCCCCTGGCCCTATTTTTTATACTTTATTTTTGAAACCGGGTCTCACGAAGTTGCGGAGTGCCTCACTAAGTAGCTGAGGCTGGCCGAGAACCCAGATCCTCCGGTCTCCACCTCCCAAGTACTGGGATTACAAGCGTGCACCACCACACCCAGCTTAATTAAAATTCTTAATGCTAAAAATAGCATAAATGTCACATGAGTAAGTTGTTATTTGACATTTCAATTAAAGGTAGAAATCTGTCAACTCTAAGGGATTTTCCAACTCATTCTAGCAGAAGGTAAGAAACACAAGAACACAGTAAATCAGTCAAGCCTATATCTATAGTAGTCCCCTACCACAATTTAAGACAAATTTTATCCTGAAATTGGTAAGAAAATAAAGACAAATTTTAAAAGTTATTAAAACATTGCTGGCATTGCAAAGATAATCTGCGTCATTAGGAAAAGTTTTAAATTAGCCTGATACAGAAGACATTTTATAATATACAAAATATTACAGAAATTAAATGTTTTTGTTAAATTAGTGACACACTAATATAATTTGTTGAATGCTTCAATAATTTCTCCGTTAGTATTCCAAATATTTATAATGGTTCTAGTTTAGTACAATAAAAGAATAAACCACATTAATTAAAAATAAATATGCTAAATACCTGTATAATAATTGAGGTATCTGACCAGCATTAACATCTGTACCATTATTTGATTTCTTAGAACTCTTAAACTGGAAAACCACCCTAAAAAGAGAAAAAAATAACAAGGATACTTAAAGTGACATAATCTAAGATTTATTAGAGGAACGAAGGAATTAACAATGGTATTTTCAAATCTTATGTTAATGGAAATTTAAAAAGCCGAGTGTGATGGCACACACCTATAATCCCAGTACTGGGGAGGCTGAGACAGGATGGCAGGTTCAAGGGCAGCCTCATCAAGTAGTGAGACTCCCATTAACCTAGCGAGACCATTTCAAAATCAAAATAAAATAGGGCTGGGGGTGTAGCTTGGAGGTCGAATGCCTCTGGGTTCAATCCCCAGTGCCAAAATAAATAAATAAACGAACAAACAAACAAATAGAAAAGCAAAGGTACTGTCTGATTTTAACTCTGAATGACTTTGTCAGTAAAATGAAGGAATTGAACCGAATTGGAAGTGCTCTATGAATAGCCATCCTGCCCCCTCTCAGCCCTCCAGCTTGGCTTTCAGCAGAGGTCAACTTTCAACAAATATTTCTACTTATAAATGATATAAAATCTGCTTAAACAGATTCATTATAGGCTTTAGCCTCAAAGTCCTGCAATATTCCAAGTTTCACTAAATTGTATATGGGAACCATACGTCCAGAGTCAAAGCAGTATCTTCATTTCTAGTATACAATCATACAGTAAGCTGAAAGGGATCCACACAACAGATAAAGTCTTCCTATAGCTGTCTCCTTGAATATTCAGCTGAACATTATATTCACTGTATACAACAATCTGGGTTTTTTCCTTTTTGCTCAGTTCTGCTTTTGAGTTGAACTAAGCAAATATACTATTATATAACTTTTACCCATTTCAAATACTTTACCCTGAAGAGTAATAAAGAATAAACTGAATTTCTCTTACAAGTGACAGTCCTTTCGAACATGTGAATCAGAGTAATAAAGCATGCTGGATTTAGAGACAAAAGATTTCAGGTCTAGACTTGGTTCTGCCATGAAACTCTAAGCAAATATTTCACTTTTTTGCTTCTCTAGTTCCCTGAGATAAAAATGGTGTTACTAACTGCTTCACAAAGTTATTGGGGGCATCAAATGAGATAATAAATATAAAATGTTTTACCAACTAAAAACCAACTCTAAACATGAAAGTTATTTTTAAGCAGGAAAATTTTCCCTATAGTTCATTAAAACAATACCATTATTTCATACCACAGAAGCTTTGCAATTTATAAATGGTCTACATATACACTGTCAAATTTACTTACAAGTATCTCTTCATATTTTTAACAAAGTTTTTTTATACATTTATTGGTGCATTATAATTTCACATCATAGTGTAGATCATAGTGCTAATGACATATACACACAGCACTTGGTGAGATCTATTTCTCTTTTATAGTTCCAAACTCCTCACTATCCATGTTACTTTCCTCTATATAATTTCTAATTTGGTAATAAAGCTTTTAAACAATTTAATACCCAGAAATACCTAAAAATGATATCTCACAGGAGCAAAGAACAGTATTTTTGTTACCTCCCTGTCCTATATAGACCTTAACTTGGGATATGTGGTTTTATGGCATGTGAAGTTACATAAATTTAATTTTTAGCAATTATATTACTTTCTAGTCATATTAAGCTTTTTGTCCGACTGAGAGTCTTCTGAGCTTTCCAAACAATATTCCACAAACAAATATGAGAGCTGCTTAAATAAAACTTCCACATTCTGCTTACCCATCATCTGTGGTGATAGAAGCTTGACCATGAGACCCACAGTCACTGCTGGGTCCTGACACTCGAGCCCATGCCACATACCACCAGCCAGCTTGCAGGAGAACTGGTTCATCAAACATCATTGCATATTTTTCTCTGAGAAAAATTAGTGAGTCAAAGACAATGCCTTTGAAATTCCCTGTCATTTATTTATTTTTAAAAAATCTTTTATAATCAAAAGCATGAAATTAACTGTATTTTACGATTCTTGTCAGACAATATTGAAAACCCTCTATTTTGAAAAGTCTGGATACAAACATAATTAAAAGTTACTTGTGTTATGGTGATAGAATTATATTTCATTGCCCTCTTCTGGAATTCTACAACATACTTAAATCTTATAAAAATTTATGCATTAAAATAAGACAAAATGTTTATTTTATAGAAAATGAAAATTTGAAATTTAATTTTAAAGTTTATTTCTTCAGGTAAAGTGTTCTGAGAGGCAGCACATTAGGGAAATGGCTCTGGAGTCCAAGTATCCAGTGTTCAAGGCCTGGCTTTGTGACTTGCTAGTTAGGAGACTTTGGGCAAGTTACTATGTCCTCTCTCTACCTCAGTTTCTTTATCTGACAGTTGGGGTGGAAATAATGTCTAGTTCATTGAGTTGTTCTGAGGATTGAGTTAATTCAGATAAAGTATTTGGAGCTGAACAAGTCATATAGTAACTATACAAAGTTTATTAATTTAGGAGTAAAGAGTTCTATGTAAAATAAGGGCACCTGCTAAAACATACAAACAAATTACAAAGTTCTAGGTAACAGAGTAGAAGGTACGGGTTGTAGCTAGGATTAAGGGAAGAATAAGGAGCATTTAAGGAAGTGGGAGAATACCAGTAATAGATCTGTGGAGGGAAGAAAGTATAAGAGAAGGTCAGGAAATGGCAAGGTGTCCTGTTTCATCAATGCATTACGATAGTGGTAGAGAAGAGTAAAAGGTAGAAAGTCAAAGAGGATGCTAATGGCTACACTTATGAGTCTGAGCTTGGTTAGTATGCTAATAAAGACAATCTAGATGACTCCTTATACATTAAACTACAAACTATATCTTTGGCTCCTAAGTCATATGCTCAAAATAAATGATAAGTGACAATAGCATAATTAAGGCTTGGTGAAAATTAACTTTCCAGAAATTTCCCCTCATGTTCATTAGTATAAAACATTAAAGATGATTGAAAATATCTCATGCTGTTGGCTAAAGCCTTAAGTGAATAAATAGTCAAAAATTTTTAAAATTCACTCTTAGGTTCTCAAAAGTATATATCTGAGCTGGGTTCAGTGGTGCAAGGCTATAATACCAGTACTTGGGAGGCTGAGACAGAAGGTTCACAAGTTCAAGGCCAGCCTTGGCAACGTGGTGGAACTGTCTCAAAATAAAAAATGAAAAGGGCTGGGGGTGTGGCACCAGTGGTAGAATGTTCCTGGGTTCAATGCCAATATCCATCTATCTATGGTGAGTTCTCCACCCCACACATCTGGTAAAAGCAAAATCAATGTCTTATTATCATCTTTATTTCAGAAAATATATATTTTCACTAGCAAAAAGCCTACACATACCCTACAAGTTTTTCTTGACATAGTTATTGTTGGAAAATATAGTGTTATTATTATTACAAAGCTCAGTTTCTATTTTTTCCCATCATAATATTCCCTGACCCAAACCACTAATTTGTCATAGCACAGTGTTGAGATCATTCTTAAGACTGAAGAGAGGACTAATAAAATCTAATTCTCCTAGTCTGGCGTGGTGGTGCATGTTTATAATCCCAGTAATCTCCTGAGACAGGAGGATCGCAGGTTTGAGACCAGCTTCAGGTTTGAAACAGCGAGACCCTGTTTCAAAATAAAAAATTAAAATAAAATAGGGCTGGGGGTGTAGTTCAGAGAGTAGAACACCCCTGAGTTCAATCCCCAGGAC
>PVJS01037559.1:0-19851 GCA_004027185.1 Glis glis
CACACACACACACACACACACCACCACCACCACCACCACCAACAACAACAACAACAACTTATAGCCGGGCATGGTGGTGCACACTTGTAATCCCAGTACTTGGGAGGCTGAACCTGGAGGATCCAGGTTCGTGGCCAGCCTCAGCTACTTAGTGAGGCCCTCCACAACTTAGTGAGACTCAGTTTCAAAATAAAGAATAAAAACATAGGGCTGGGGGTGTAGCTCGGAGGTAGAATGCCCCTGGGTTCAATCCCAATACTGCAAAAAAAAAAAAAAACTTATAGTTTAGGGGAGGAGATGGACACTGAACAAATAATGCCATAAATATATGCATACTTATGATTGTTATCAGGGTCAATGAAAGTATATGTAACAAGGGCATCTATTTTAATTAAAAGAGCAAGGAAGGCCTCTTTCAGGAAGTGATATTTAATTGAGCTCTGACAGATGAGTAAGAGTAGTGAGGCAATGAGAAGGGTGGAGGGTATTCCGGAAAAAAACCAAAACAGAGCCAGGCATGGTGGTGCACGTTTGTAATCCCAGTACTTGGGAGGCTGAGACAGGAGGATCGCAAGTTTACAGCCAACCTCAGCTACTTAGTGAGGCCCTCTGCAACTTAGTGAGACCCTATTTCAAAAATCAAGAATAGAAATAGGGGTGGGGTGTAGCTTGGAGGTAGAATGCCCCTGGGTTCAATTCCCAGTACTGCAAACAAACAAACAAACAAACAAACAAACAAACAAACAAAAAATAGCTCAGGCAAAGGCCCTGAAGAGCAAGAAGCATACTGTTTAAGGACATGTGAAAAATCACAAGGCTGGAATACAGAGAGCGAAGGGAGGAGAGGTTGGGTAGATCATGTCGGAGCTTTTTTTTGTGGAACTGAGGCTTGAACTCAGAGGCATTCTAGTTCTGAGCTACATCCCCAGCCCTATTTTATTTTATTCTATTTTTTTTGTGTGTGTGGCACTGGGGAGTGAACCCAGGGACATTCTACCTCTGAGCTACACCTCCAAGCCCTATTTTATTTTTATTTGGAGACAGGGTCTTGCTAGGTTGATGAGAGTCTCATTACTTGCTGAGGCTGTCTTCGAACCTGTGATCCTCCTGTCTCAGCCTCCCAAGTACTGGGATTACAGGCATGTGCCACCACACACAGCTCCAGGTATGTATGTGTGTATGTGTGTGTGTGTATTTTTTTGTGGTACTGGGGATTGAACCCAGGGGCATTCTACCTCCAAACTATACCCCTAGGCCTATTTTTTATTCTTTATTTTGAAACAGGGTCTCACTAAATTGTGAAGGGCCTCACTAAGTAGCTGAGGCTGCCACAAACCTGCGATCCTCCTGTCTCAGCCTCCCAAGTACTGGGATTACAAGCATGTGCCACCACAACCCATTTTTTGAGCCGGGTGTGGTGGCGCACGCCTGTGATCCCAGTACCTGGGAGGCTGAGACAGGAGGATCTCAGGTTCCAGGCCAGCCTCAGCAACTTGGCAAGACCCTGTTTCCAAATAAAAAATAAAATGGGGCTAGGGGTGTAGCTCACAGGTAGGATGACCCTGGGTTCAATCCACAGTACCAGCCGGGCGTGGTGGTGCACGCTTGTAATTCTAGTACTTGGGAGGCTGCACCCGGACTATCCGGGTTCGCGGCCAGCCTCAGCTAGTTAGTGAGGCCCTCAGCAACTTCGTGAGACCCGGTTTCAAAATACAGTATAAAAAATAGGGCTGGGGGTGTAGCGCAGAGGTAGAACGCCCCTGCGTTCAATCCCCGGTACCGTAAAAAAAAAAGAAAAAGAAAAAAATCCACAGTACCAAAAAAAAAAAAAAAAATCCAACCACTTTTCTGAACGAGTGACAGATTTTAGTAAAAAAAAAAATCAGAAATTAATTAAGTTTTGTAGCACTGGGGATTGAACCCAGAGTTTCCCACATGTTAGATAAGTGCTCTACCACTGAGCTACATCCCAAACCCTTTTTATTTTCAGACAGGATCTCCTTAAGTTGCCCAGACTGGCCATGAACTTGCCATCCTCCTGCCTCAGCCTCCTGAGTAGCTGGGATTGATTACAGGTGTGCACCACCATAAATGAAAAAGGTTTTAAACTCTTCTTTGATTAGATTTGTGTTCTAACAATGTCACTGGCTTTTGGTGAAGGCTGGATGGATTCAGGGAGTGGATCCATTGGGAGCAACTACAGAATCTCAGGTGAGGGATGAATTGGCTTAGAACGAGGGGTGGGGATGGAGATGGATGAGAGTGGACAGATTCATGAGATACTGTCTAGGAAGGACCTTTATCATCTATTACTGAAACATTTACATATGTCTTTTACTATCTCTGATGAGGTAGGTAATATGATTATTGCAAATTTTCAGATATATAGAAAAAGACAAGAATGTAAAGATAAACATTTTGGTATATAGTTGTCTATGCTTTTATGTACATGTGTACTCAGACATATGAATCTAGTTTCTTGTTGCTTACACTATTGGAAAAGTTCAGAAGCCGGGCATGATGGCTTTCGCCTGTAATCTCAGTACTTGGCAGGCTGAGGCAGGAAAATCCCAAGTTCGAGGACAGCCTCAGCAAGTAGTGAGACCCTGTTTCAAAATAAAAATAAAAGTAGGGCTGGAGGTGTAGCTCAGAGGTAGAATGCCCCTGGGTTCAATACTACTGAGCTATACCCCCAGCCCTAGGCCTATTCAAAAAAAATTTTTTTTTTTTTTTTTTTTTTTTTACTGGAGACTGAACTCAGGGGCATTGTACCACTGAGGTATACCACCAGCCCTAATTTATTATTTATTTAATTATTTATTTATTATTTTTGCCATACTGGGGATTGAACCCAGGGCCATTCTACCTCCGAGCTATACCCCCACCCCTATTTTTTTCTTTATTTTGAAACAGGGTCTCACTAAAGTTGCAGAGGGACTCACTAAGTAGCTGAGGCTAGCTGTGAACCTGAGATCCTCCTGTCTCAGCCTCCTAAGTACTGGAATTACAAGCGTGTGCCACCACACCTGACTTTAATTTTTCTTTTGAAACAGGTCTTGCTAAATTACCATGCTGCTGGCCTCGAACCTAAGATCCTCTTGTCTCAGCCTCCCAAGTAGTGGGATTACATGCGGCGCCACCACGCCCAGCTAGACCTATGTAATTTTCAATGTCTGGATGATATCGCACTAAATGCATGTCCCTAGTTTGTTTGCAAATCCTGTGTTGATGGATATTTAGGTTGTTTCCTACATTTCATATCATTATAAATAACCTTTCCTTTTATTTTTGTTTTGGAACACAACAATATTTATTTCCTTAGAATAAATTTTTGTTAGTGGAATTACTGGGTCATTGGCAAACTGGGTTTTGTGTGTGTGTGTGTGGTACAGGGGATTGAACCTAAGGGCATTCTACCTCCAAGCTACACCCTTTTTAGTTTTTGTTTTGAAACAGGGTCTTGCTAGGTTGATGAGAGTCTCACTACCTCCTGAGGCTGTCCTCAAATCCTCCTGTTTTAACCTCTCAAATATTGGGATTATAGGCATTTGCCACCTCGCCCGGCTCAAACTGTCCAGGTTTAATGACACATGCTCATACTGTGTCCCAAGGGGCGTTGTAGTGAGGATGGCACCAAAGTCAGGTACCAACAATCTTGCAGGCTCCTGGTCTGTCCTTTTGAAGGCCGCGGACTGTTAACAACCATATCCTGGCTTTCCCCAGGCTTTCTTTCCGTAGCACGGATGCAGTATGTGTGGTTAGAGCTGGCGAGTTCTAGACCAGCCCAAGCCCTCCTCAGCAGGGGCTAGGCCCTCCCAGTACCTAGGAATCTACTCCAGATCCCCTCCCCCAGCACGGGAGGGTGTGTTAGGGAGCCGCTTAGACAGGCAAAGATTACACCATCCACGGTTTGAAAAGGAAGTTGAGGAAGCGCAGGGAACAAAGTCGTACGTTCCAAAGGCTGAGCCCCAGCAGCCGCTCCCGGTCCCTGTAGCGCTCTTTCCACCGCCACTCACCGGGCTCAGAGCCCTTCCTAGCGCTCCCTCTCTAGCGACCTTTGGCTGAGTACCGTCCCTTTAAGAAGCTGTCACGGTGGCGCCGCTCGCTCCGCCCCACGGGGAGGGCCGAGAGGGAGGGGAGGGGTTGGCTGTGGCTGAGGTAGGGGGGGTCTGGATCTATTTTTAGCTCCGGGTCGGGTCACGTGACGGGAGTGACGTCTCCGAATGTTGTTGTTGGTGGCGGCGGCGAGCGGAGCCGGAGGAGCCGCCGCAAAGATGGAGGAGCCGTCGAGGAGGCGCTGCCGCCGCTGCCGCCGCCGCTGCTGCCGCCGCCGCCCGCGAAGCCGGAGCTCGAGCCGCAGGGGGTGAGCTCGCCGCACCCGCCTGGATCCCACTCCCCCGGCCCCCGGGACGCCAGGCGGCGCCCCCTCCTCCTGCAGTTGCTGCCCGCGGGCTCCCCGCGCGCGCGCGCCGCTCTCCGCGCCCCCCTTCCTTCTTCCCGGCGCCCGGGTGCCAGCCCGCGCCCCCCGGGAGCATCGCCAGCCCCGGAGCCGGGCCTCGGGCTTGCTGCGCGCCCCTCCCCACCCCTCCCATGCAGGGGCGCCTTCTCTGCAGATAAGGGAGGGGCCCGCCTTCCCGTGCCCCGCGCCCCTAAATGGCCCGGAGACTGGCCGGGGATGTCTGATTTGTCCCCTCCCCGGCGGCGCTTGTCGCGTTGCACAGCGATTGGAGCCCTGCACCCGGATTCTGTGCAGATCCCTCTTCGCTGGACACCCGTTTCTCGGTACTCTGAGGTGAGGGGCGCTGCCCACCCACAGCGCTTCTCCCCATCGCTAAGAACCTCCTGGATTGTATGTCCTTGACTTCCGTGCAGGAGGAGGGGGACTGCGGGGCCCACCTTACTTCTCTCTCCCATTATTCTCACCCCCTCCCTGTGAGGCGTTACTGCGTTTGTTCCCACCCTCTTCTGTCTGACACCGTGGAGCTAGGGAGAGATCTAGATGAATTGGACCTCTCCCCTTCTTGTCTGGGGTGGATGCCCCCCATTTTTCATCCTGGGTCTGTATTTCATGGAGGCAGGGGCTCTGCCAGTGTCTTGTTAACTTGGGGGAGCCTGCTTCTCTACCCTACCCTTCCCGGGGGCCTTGGGGAAGATGAGAACTGGCTGGGTGATAAGTAATTAGTCTGGAAGCCTGGGGGTGGTGGTCGTGGTGGTGGTGAAGAGGAGAGATGGGGTGCTTCATTTGGGAGGAGATGACCACCTGATATCCCTGCCTTTGGCCTTCCAGATTAGTTGCATCCCTAAAGAGGAAGGGTAGCAGCTGCAGTTGCTTTTGAGGGATTGTGAAAGGGACCCACCACTATGACAGTGACCACTGTGCTTTTGGGACCTGGAATTAGCTTTGGGTCTTGAGGGTGGTGGTGATGGTGATTGGGTTCAGAGTCCCACTGGGAGGGGAGGATGGGGCCATATCATAGGAACAAAAGGAGGCAGGGGACTGGGAGGTCTTGGCCAGAAGGACCCCTGGCTGGATGGTCTTGCAGGATTAGATCCTGGGGCTGGGTCCTGCCCTGGGTCTCCTCTTAGGTTGTGAAGGTATAGGCAGGTAGGATCCTGAATGTCCTAAGTCCCAGGCACAGGGACCCCTGAGCCTATGCTGGCTGTTGAGATGCTGGGCTGGGCTGGGGATGCAGGTAGCCATGTGGGGGCTGCTTGCTTCTTCATTCCAGTCTTCCCTCCGTAAACACAAAGCTTGGGGAGATCTTGTTTTGCCTCCTTTTGCATTTCTTGAATCCTCTCTGCCCTGTTTCCGCTTGAACTTGGATCTGGGCTAAGTCTTGATGAGGCAGGTAGGGGTCTCTCTGAGTTAGAGGAGTGGGCCCCCAGCATCTCCACTCTGTCCCGGGAGTGTACACATACCAGGGGCCAGAGAGACAGGTCCCAGGTGCAGGTTACCTGTGGGCAAAGATGGAAGAAACCTGCGTGGGCCAGCCTGCCCTTCTTCCCCAGTGTGTCCCCCTACTTTGGCTGGATCCGGTAACCTGGAGGGGGGCAACAGTGTCACATGCCCCACCCACCCCAAGTAGCTGCAGAAACAAAGCTTTGCTTTCCCTTTTTAAGGGGTGGCATCTTAGTTGTGTGATGCCTGGGAAGGGGGGGTCATTTGTGTTTCTGCATGGCTGGGGGAGGGGGATCAGCCACAGGAGCTGGGGGTAGCGCAGTCGAAGCTGAAGTACCAGCTGCTCTTTAATAATTAATTCTTCCTACTCACATCCCTTTGAGGAGGAATGTCTGGAACACGGCATCAGGCTCAGCCAGCCTGCTAGAGGACTCACTCCTGTTGGGGGGGAGAGACAGCAAGGGGGGGCGGTTCTTAGCATTTTTGGAGCACTGTCGCTTTCTCATGAATGAAAACCTGATGCAGCCCTTGAGGGGGACTATTGTAGCCGACTTTGGATAATTAAACTTTCTCTGCCTTTCTTCTCTCCCACTGCACCTCACCCCAGCCCCAGCTCCAGCCCTTTCTTGAATGGGAACCCTGTCTGGTAGTGTTGGGGAGGGGGTATCATTTGTTTGAGGTTTTAGGGCAAACAGACCCTGTCTTCTGCCCTCTGCCTCCGCCTCCTCTCTTCCTCCCCTCCCCCCCTTTTTTTTCTAGAAATAGCAGCCTCCTCCATCTGGCTTGTGCAGATGCCTGGAGCTGCGTCTGAGCAGACAAACAGAAATGGGCCGATTGCAAAAATGAATTTGTCAGCCTGGTGCCTTTTTTCCTCCCCTGTTGCCCTCCCCCTTCCCCTACTTTGGGGCCTGGACATCTAAGTCAGTCACCCTGCATGGCTCTGATCCTCCTGGACTTCTGTTGGCTCAGCTTGGGGAAGGCAGTGGAAGCTCTCGGAGGCTGGGGACAGTGGTCTGCTGTGGCCACGGTCAGGAGGGGTGCAGATGAGAAGCCCTTAGTGCCTTTGGATGGGAATTCTGGGTTTTCAGCTTTTTGGTGCAGTTGTTGGGGCAAGTGAAGCCGACCTGACTGCTCTGGTTACCCTTTTACCTGTGACCTGGGAGG
This sequence comes from Glis glis, assembly GCA_004027185.1. Taxonomy (NCBI): domain Eukaryota; kingdom Metazoa; phylum Chordata; class Mammalia; order Rodentia; family Gliridae; genus Glis; species Glis glis. The sequence goes on from PVJS01037559.1 coordinate 7,064, forward strand.
TGGCCCTGGCTTGGGAGCTCAATGCTTGGCCTGCCTCTGTCAGCGACTGAGCTGGTGTGTGCAGAGGGGGGTGGCATGGTGGTGCTGGGGTCCAGGTCCTGGAGAGGCCTTCCAAGGCAGCCTGATGCTCCAGGAATTCAGAGGGAGTTGTTTGAGGGACAAGATCTCTGCAGGGCAACCTTGTGAACTTGTGGCCTTTGGGGTATTGCATTGTTCCACGTCTCCCTCACTCATCTGCCCTCCTCCTCCCACCCTCAGCCAGAGTTTTTATTGCTCACAGATAAGGTGCCTATGTGTGTGTGTGTGGGGGTATCCCCTAGGGTTTGTGCCCTACTCCTTCAGCTTATCTATAAGCCTATAGAATGAGATGCAGCTGGTTTCCCGGCATTCTTTCCTACCCTGCTGTCCTGTCAAGTAGTGGGCTATCCACATGGCTCCTGGTCCCCAGCTGCCCACCGAGACCCTAGTATAACAATCATTAGTGAGTCTGCAGATGCAGAAACAGACAACTCGGGTTTTGAACATCAGGCTGCCCTCTTTCCTTTTGTGCCCCACCCCAGACAAGAATCTATGCCTGTCCTGATCAGGCCTTGATGGTGAATGCTGCTTTGTTTACCAGGGAGCCTCTTTGCAGGTGGACGGGGTCCAGGGTGCTTCTGAGCCCCGTGTGGTGGGGAAAAGCGGAGCATAACTGGGTCCTGGGCCCACTGTGAGTTTGAGGAGCTGCTCCTTTCCTCGTTTCCCAATGGGTGAGGATCAGCACTTATAAGACCCAGAGAGGCTGGGTAGGTGAAGATGTTGGGGGCTGGACTCAACTGAGTTTTTGTCCCTTTGGGTCTGCTCCTCCAGAGTGCCCTGCTGTGGAAGTGCCTCTCACTAAGGAGATGGGCTGGGCTACTCAGACTGCTGGCAGTCGTGGGAATTTCTGAACCTGTGTTCCCCAGCCCACGGGAAAGGGTGTGAGCAGGACTGAGCGCCAGCCCTGGTGTGGGCATGGGCTGAGTTGCCTGCCCACGCGGGCCTTGTCAGGACACCAGCAGCCCCACCTGCGGCATTCCTGAGCTGGGCCCCAGCCCTGCACAGCCTCCTTTGTTGGTACCCCACATCGGGGCCTGGTAGGAGACATCTAGCCCCTTTAATCCTGACCCCGATTCTGAATGTAACTTTCTGCAACCACAGAGTCAAAGCCCTGTGGGTGACAGCAGGGGCAGCAGGCCCCACATATATATTTGTGTTGTCTTGTGTCCCTGCCACAGATGACTTTTGGGCTCCAGGGCTCCAAATGGACCCCACCCCTGGGAATCCTTGATGAGAACTAATCCTGCTAGGAGGTGGGGCTATCCAGGAGGCAGAGCCCTGATTGCCTGTTTGAGGCCTAGGGAGAAGAGTTAGGGCTTAAAGATCTAGCAGCTCTCAGCCTCCTGTCATGCTTCCTGCTCCTCATTTTCATTGGGTAGCAGAGGGCCTGCCTTCATTTGGAAGCAAATGAATGAGATCATGTCTGGGTAGATCGTGGGCTGTTTAAGGATGGGCCTAGATGCGTATGTGCCTAGTGTCTGAGGCTTGAGGACTAACCGTGGGGCTGGGGCAGGGGGGAGACCAGAGGGGTAGGGATAGTTTGGCAATTCCACGGTCCTGTAGTACGTCCTCTATTACTGTATTGTCCTTGGTTACCTCTGGGCCTTTAGGAACCTTTGTACAAACTGGAAATAATAGGTGTCACTTATTCTGGTGGACTCAGCATGAGTCGGTCATAGTTTGGCAGGCAGAGCATTGGCGGGATTTCATGCTTTCTTGCATGGAGCACAACCTGTGCTTGGGCCCTGGACCCCCCTCCCCACTGCCCAGGCCAGGGTTGCTGGACCTTGGATGGATGTTTTCTGACTTTCCAAATCCTAGAAACACATTCTCTTGCCCTGACCCATTGTTGCGTGAGGCAGGGGAGACCATGGCAGAAGCACATTTACATTTCTGGAGTCGGGTAGTGTAAGGCTCAGAAAGTAGAGAGATGATGACTCTCCTCTGGGACTCCCAGTTGAGGCTACTGGGCTTGGACACCAGTCTCTCCCTTTGATTCCAGCAGCGACTCCAGGTCAGCCTGTCTCCCCCCACTGCCATGGTAGTGGCCAGAAGCTCCTGCACTTCTCCTTTGGTGCACACCAAGTCCCACATCAGGCCCCCTTGTGAGTCTCTGTTCTCCCCACCTGGCAGTGGACACTACGCCTGAAAAGGAGTTTTTTGGCTACAGCCATTGTAGCGATTTCCTATCCCTTGGGCACCAGGAGCCTCACCAGTTAGGAAGAGAAGAAACCAGGGTCTGGTCCAGTTCTCATTTTCTTCTGCCCCCAGGCAGGTGTCCCTCCCTTCCTTCCCTAGGTGTAAGCTGATCGCTCCAGGGTCTCTTTTGACTCTCAGATTCCTGAGTCTGCGGCATCTAACCCTGCTCCATCTCTCCCCAGGGATGCTGTTCTGAGTGCCTGACTGCCTCACCCTGAAGGATGGCCTTGGATGGGCATTAGAGGCACGGTGGCCCCAGGCTCCTGTCCCGTCCATCTGTCTGTTATCGTCTGTCTCTCTTGACATCACCGCAGCTCCACCCCCTCCTGTCCCAGCCCCCAGCGCCAGCTTCCTGCAGGCCCAGAGCCGGCATGAACTCTCCCAACGAGTCTGGTAAGAGCTGGGAGGTTGGAGAAGAGCTCCCTGGGGCAGCTTTGGATGCAGTGGGCTGTGTGGGTTTCCAGCCCAGGCCACCTGACTGCTAGTGTCTGAGCTGTCAGGGAATGAGGGGTCAGGAGTGGAGACACATTGCAAGAAAAGGACAGAGGCACTAGGTGTGGTGGTGTATGCCTGTAATCCCAGTACTTGTACTTGAGAGGCTGAGACAGGAGGATAGTAGGTTCACAGCCAGCCTCAGCAACTTAGTGAGACCTTCTGCAACTTAGTGAGACCCTGTTTCAAAATAAAAAATAAAACAGGACTGGGGGTATAGCTTAGAGGCAGAATGCCCCTTCGTTCAATCCTCAGTACCACCAAAAAAGAAAAAAGAAAAAGAGGCCAACTGTGAGGTAGACCTGGGAACCCATGGCCTTGGGAGGGCATGAGTCCACCTCTGCCCCTGCCTGCCCTCAACGTGGAGCCTTCGATTCCTTCTCCGCCCTGCCCTGTTGGCCAGGACAGGCAGGGGTCTGAGTCAGGGTGTGTACCCCAGAATCTCTGGGTGGTGTGAGGTGGTATTGGATGTATTTCCCCACTATAGCTAAGTGTCCAGCTTCCTTTTTTGTGGTGGCAGCTTCTTTTCTTGCTGGAATCTTTCTCTCTGTTCCATATTTTTTTTCTTGGTGGAGGTTTGCCAGGCCCTAGGCCTTAACCTCTGTTCTTAGGTGTGTGGTATTGGGGTGGGAGTCAGGTGACGTGTTTGTAGGAGCATCTCGGCTCTCTACTGAGTCCAGGTAGACTAGTCCTCATCCTCTTGGACCCTGGATATGGATTCCTAATCTGGAGCCTTTTACTCTGAGACTTGACATTCCCCTCTGCTCCTGAGACCCTGCCCAGTGCTGCTGGAAATAGTCTCTGGGTGGGACTGCAGGCAGCTTTATGTATGGGTGGGTCTGGATGTGTGCCCATGAGGATGTGACCAAGCAGCCCGATCCGGACCCTCAGGAGTTTCCCAGGAGGGTCATGGGTCAATGTGGTTGGAGTAATAACTGCCTTCTCTCCCTGGCTGTCTCCTGCACAATCTGAAGCTCAGAGTCCATCTTGCTCAACTTTAACCCTCCATGGCCCATCTCATCCCCACATCTTTTCCCGCAGAAGTGAATAGATATTTTTCCTTCTTTTAGAGATAGGGACATTGGAGCCTAAGATGAAAACCCATCTGCAGGATGGTCCAGAAGCGGCAGCAGGGAGGAATCTAGGTCACCCCCCAGTTAGATCCCCATGGTGTCTTCTGCAGGGTTTTTGGTTCCCCTTCAGGTCCGCCTGCCTCCACCCTTGCCTTCACTCACCCTGTAGGGACAGGGCCAGGTGGGCTCGTGAGCTCTGGTTTCCTGTCTCCTCCTCTTAGGCTGGGTTGGCAAAGGGACAGGAGAGGCCTGGTGGGCGTTCATCAGTTCCTCGCCCATCTCACTGGACACTGCCCCCGCAGGTCAGTTGTGTGTGGCAGTAGTGCCAATGGCTCCTCTCCTCTGAGCTACAACACTCACCCTTCCAGGAGCTGTCTCTAGTCCCCAGTTCACATGGGGGCCGGGGTCTAACCCTTGACCAAGGGCACAGAGGCTGCTCAGAGGCATGTGGGGGTGGCTTGGGAAGGATGTTTCCCAACTGTGAGGTTTCATTCCCCTTGCAGTGAAAGTTCATAATAATCTACCCAGGATAGACAGTTATCGGGTTGCCTTTTCAGACGCTGGTGGTCTGATTCCCTTTGCAGCCACTTCTGCCAGAGCTGGCAGGAGCGTGGGGTAGCTGGAGGTATTTTCCAGCTTGGGAGCTGCTGCCTGGCCCTGGCTAGGATTGGCCTCCTGAGTGAGGCCATGGCTTTGACCCAGCCTCTTGGCTGGCTTTCCAGCTCCCCCCAGTAGGGGGAGATGCTGTCTTCTGTGTGTCTGGGAGGGAGGGAGATAAGGAGGGGGCCTCAGACTGGGAACCTCATTTTAGTACTATTGAGAAGCTTCCAAAGTGGGATCATTACTTGGGGGTATTCCCCCAAAGCCCTTCTGACAGAGTTCCTGGGTTTCTGGGGTCAGCTTCTCCAGTTGTGGGGTTCCAGCCTCCCTGGTCTGGGAGACAGCCAGCTTCCATGCAGCTCTCCCTCCTTGAGGGGCTCAGTGCCTGCTATTCCCAGACCCTTGGCTAGCATCTGGGCCAGGACTGCAGGTGTGCAATGCCTGTCGGGAGCCTGGAAACCACGTGGCTTGGGACTCTACAGAAGTCAAATGAAACCCCAAATTGTAGCCAAAGCACATGAGTGTCCACTTCCCTGTAGACACCACGCAGAGAGCCCCAAGAAGGAAAGGTATGGGGCAGCGGGGCAGAGGATAGAGGTGGGAGTGATGAGAACAGTTAATGCCTAGAATTTGGGGGCCTCAGCCCCAGAGCACCTCCTGCCTTCTCCCCCATCCCTGCCCACTCTCTCCTCTTTCCTGAGGGCACAGAATAGCAGGACTGGGTAAAGGTGGGGAGTTTTCTGCTGTTCCTCTAGTTTCTCTCCATGCCTTTCAGCATGGGAGCTTGCTGAACATAAACAAGCTCAGCCTGCAGGGGAACAAGAAGGTATGAGATGGTCCACCCCCGTCCTCACAGCGAGCAAGTTAGTAAGAGAGTCCCTGGCAAGGGGTGGACGAGGGAGACTGATCCACTTCCGGGGCCCGCCGTCCTGTGCAGTGGGAGCTCATCTACTTGCCTCTGGGCTGGGCTGCATGCCAGCATGTGACCTTATCTACCTACCTCTTTGGCAGTCCTGGGAGTCTGGGCAGGGGCCATCGGTGGGACTGCCTGCTTCCCTGAGAAGGCCATTCCCTGGCCTGTCTTCTCTTTAGGCAATAGGGGCTCTGGGAGCGGCATTCTTTGTTTTGCTGGAATGGGTCCTATCTGCATATTCTCCTCAGTGGGGTTGAAGGATTGACAGAATGTTCTTTCTGCAGCCTGGGTTTGGCCTGGCCAGGTCGGAGGAGCTGCCCCAGGACTGAGGACCTGGACTACTCTGGTCAAACCTAGTCCTCTGTGCCATTGCCCAGAGGAGAGGGCAAGAGCACAGCCTGCCATTCAAGCCAGTCTGGGTGGTGGCAGGGCCCCAGAGGAGGCAGCCAGGTTCCTTATCCCCAGCGTGGGAGGGAGGCAAGCTACATGACAACACCTGTCTGCTCAGCACCTCCCAGAACCCTCCACACTTTCTCTCCTTCCCTTTCCCAGGAGGGGGGGCAGCTTCCCCCTCCTTTCTGGGTGACCAGAGAAACTGGGGCATGGGTGTGGGGTGGAGCCAGACCTCGGTGTCCTGTCTCCCAGCATCAGGCTCTGCCCCAGAGCCCTGGGAAGGCAGGCAGGCAGGCAGCCCCAAGGAGGAGGGAGCAGGTCAGTGCAGTGTGGGCCAGGGGTCTGGGCAGTGGACCCCTGCCTCCCTCCTCCCTTAAGTGCCCTGGGCACACTCTCCTCACTCTGAATTGGAATCCGCTCCCTCTTCCTCTGCCCTGCACCATCATTCCACAGGGATTGAAGGCTTAGGACGGGATGGCAGAGGAGGCAGGATAAGCTGTGAGAGGAAGTGGGAGATGCCAGAGTAGGTGTTCACATTTTTCCTGAAGTTGGTTTCACATGAGAGGGCTCAGCCAGCACCTAGCACGGACCTGGCAATGGTGCCTCCCAGGCCATGCTGATGGGTTCCAGCATGACAGGTCTCCCAGGGCAAGAAAAAACTGGAGGACAGGCAGACCTGTGGTCTCCAGGGGCCCAGGGCCACTGGCATCTCACAATCCAGGATGCTCCTGGGCCAACCCTGGGCTTTTGACTGTGTACCAAGCAGGACTTCCTCTCTTTCAGACAGGGCCCCACGCCAGCCTTTTGGACCCAGGAAATGGGAGCCTGGAAGAGCTCAGGGAGCCAGCACTGGGCTCTTCCCCTCCCCCAGCTTCAGAGGAGTAGGAGGCCAGAGTACAGCCCCCAGGGAGGGGATGGAGAATACTGTCTGTGGTGAATGGTGCTGGCTCTGAATGGGGCTTGTGGACCCCATCCCTAGTGGGTGCTCATAAGGTTTGTGGGATGATACGTGGGAGCACTGGATGGGTAGGGATGAGAAGAAAAATGAACCACAAAGAGGGGTTTATAGCAGGAAGGATTGAGGTTAGACCTTAGGAAAACCTTGTTGTACCATCTGAATCTCAGAAGAAAAAAGATGCTTAACCCCCTCCTACCCAAGCCATCCCTCATTCCCCTGGAGAATTTTGGGAAGTGCATTGATAATTGTTGGGCTGGGCTTCCTACTTCAGGGAAGCCGTGATGATGCTGGGATTTGACCCCTGGCTGTGGCCACCCCTGGGCGCCTGTGTCCTGGATGTCCCTATCTTCTCTGAGCAGGGAGTCTTAATTCTTTGGGCATCTGGCTGCCCTGGGTTCTGGGAACCCTGCTTTCGAGTCGTCCTAGCTGATGATTTCCTCTCCTCCAGAGCAGGGCTCTCCTGCCACACTCTCCTGTGCCCCAGGCAGGCAGAGAGAGCCAGGACAGGGCTAGCCAGCCCTTCCGGTTGCTCCCGGCGTGGGTGGGTGGAGTCCTGGGCTGGGCGGAGCTGCTGCACCCGGCTTTCTGGGCTCCCTTGTGTCTGCTGCCCATCATCATGCCGGTGGGGACTGTGGTCTTTTCTTCAGTCCTCTTATAACATAGTCTGGTTGGCCAGGATGGGGTTGGGCCAGAGGGTAGTGGGTGACCTGTCCATGAACACCAAGCCCCTGGGGGAGACCTGCTCTGTTGCCTTTTTTTCCTAGAATCTGCCCTGGCTGAGAAGCTGTGGCTCCAGACCCTGTTTGATTCCTGGTCCACCACTGGGCAAGGTCTACGTTTCATGGGCCTAGGGGTGGGAAAACCTGCCTGTGTCACCTCCGCTGTTGGGTTGCTCCCTCAACCTGAGGGCAGAGGCCCCCTGCCATTCCTGGCTGGGAAGCTGGGCTCCAGGAACCACAGCCACTGTGTCCTTGGTTGGCCAGCTTCTCCCAGGCTCCCGACAGGAGGGTGAGGTCATCCCGTCCAGAGAGAGGACAGGTGTCCCTGGATCCATGCCTGGAGTGGGGGGGCAAGGAGAGGCCAGGAGGGGGCTCCAAAATAGCAACTGTGACATCAGGAAGGGGGAGGGGGATACAGACCCAGGAATAACCAGGCTATTAAAAGGCTCCAGTGAGGTCAGGGGGCCAAGTGGGATCTCTGTACCAGTGGGAGGCACAACCTGAGGAGGAAGGGTGGGCCAGCAGTGGGAAGGGCAGGCAGGTGGCACCAATCCTCATGGCGCACCTGCCCCAGGTCCCAGCAGGGCCCAAGGAGGGGGGATGCTGACAGTCTCATGACTCTTCCTGGAGGGGTTCCAACCTCAAGTCTAGTCCTACTTGGACACTGGGGCGGGGGTCATTGTACTTAATAACGGCAACCCTGTGGTGGTTAGGGTGCAGACCTCCCAGCCCTATCCTCTAAGCAGCTGTATGACCTAGGGCAAGTGACTTTAATTGCCCTATACCTCAGTTTCCCCGGCTGTACCCCTTTCTTGAGATCACTGTGCAGAACAAACGTGATGCGTGTGATGCTCTTAGCAGGGCACCTGGCACACTGCCAGGAAGAGCTGCCCGTGCTGAGATTGGCAGAAGCTGCCCTTCCCCTGCCTGGCTGGGAGGAGGCCTGCCCAGGAACAGCCTCTCTGCCCCCTGGAAAGAAGCTGAGCAGCCTCTGGAGGTGACACTCCGGAGTGGGTGGGAAGGAGCTGCCACTTAATTGCTGTTTAGGGGCCTCCCTGTTGGTAAAGGGGTGGGGAGGCCACTCCTGGCTCTGCAGGAGTGCAGAAGTTAGTCTCCTGGGGGCTGTTAGGACTGCCGGGAAGGTGCAAGGTTAGGCCAGGTGGCAGTGTCTGTCACCCTCTTCCCAACCCTTCCCATTCCTTTACCTGCTCTAGATAGCAAGAGGGAGGATAGAGGGTGGAACCTGGCTTCTTGGTCTCTAGTTCCTGACTTGCCAACAGCAGTAGCCTGAGCCACACCCAGATGCATGGGTACCCTGTGCGTCCTTCCCCAGCCCAGCCTCTGGCCACCCAGCTCTGTGGCCTTGGCCCTGAGTGCAGGCCCTCCCCCGCTCCCCTCCCCCTTGCCTAGCGCTTCCTCCTGGGGTTGAACGCGCCTCCCCCCATGGGGCCTCCGCCAGGCCCAGGCTCCTGGCAGCCAGCCCGCGGCTCCCTGAGCATGCTCCACCTATTTATAGACAGGGCCCTCCCCCAACTGCTATTTCAGTCTCTTGCCAGCTGCCGACGGCTCATTCGGGAAGGAGGAGCAGGGAGCCGGGCCCAGAGCTGTCACCCGGGGCTGGGAGGGAACACAGAGAGCCCGCCTGCCTGCCGAGCTACCCTTCCTGTCCCCTGAGCGCTCAGCCATACCCCAGCTCCTGGGAACTGAGGATAGGCCAGTGGTCGATGCTCCCCTAGAGGCTCCTGGACCTGCAGCTCCAGGGCCTCCCCGCCTGGCCCTGCCACTGCCAGGAGCGCCCAGGCCGGATGAGGCACTTCCCCGCCTTGTGGGTCCCAGCGGCAGTGGCCCAAGGGAGTCCCTGAGTAGCCAGCCCAGTCCACCCACCTTCCCCCGTTGGCTCCCGCCTCAGGCGGCCCCTCCTGGGCATGCTGCTGGTGCCCAAGGCGCAGGGGCTCGTGGAGATGCTGCAGACCATCTATGAGACAGAGTCCTGTTTCTCAGCAGATGGCATGTCGGGCCGGGAACCATCCTTGGAAATCCTGCCTCGGACTCTGCACAGCATCCCTGTAGCAGGTAAGTGCCCCTGTGTCCCCGCCTGCCCTCTGCTGTTGGGCATCCTTGTGCCTAGGCCAAGCATCTTGCTCTGAGTCTTGTCCAGATGGGGTCTTGCTTTGGTCTTTCTTGAGAGCTTTGTTGAGCATCCTTGAGATTGGGGGAGTCATGCTCCCAGAGGTGGCCTCCCTGATAACGCCCCTGTCCTCCTTGCCCGGAGCTGTCCCTCCCTTTGCTTCCCAGCTGCACTCTGCTGCATCCCTCCAGTGCCTCTGGCCCCCGGCAGAATCCACCTCAGCTGCTGGGGCCTGGGGCTCACTAGAGGATTCTGGCCTGGTTGGCACCATGGTCAGAGGGGAGGAAGTGGGTCAGTGACCTGTCTCCCGGCTTCCTGCTCCCCAGCTTTGGACAGGGAAAGAGGCCATATCTGGGGTATCCATAGGCATAAAATGTACCCAACTCCTCTGGTTTGGTTTTGGGGGTAGAAGTTTAGGTGCAGAGACTTTGGTGAGTCCCTGGTCAGGAGTCTCCTGAGAATTGGACACTTGGGAGAATATAGTTGTGCTAGGTTAGGCAGAGACTGACAGCTGGGATGTTGTGGGGGTGGTTGTCTTAGCTCCTAGCTCCCCCATATCTCTCTTCTCCCCAGGTATTGGTTTATTCCCACCTCCTGAGGATGGACAGGTGTTATATTGGCTCAGATGGGCTTGAGGACCCCCTAACCTGGGCATGAGGACCCTTAGCTTTTTTGGCCCTTGGTTGGGGGTGAGGTTCTCCAGAGCTGGGCCACTCCTTCCTTCACTCCCAGGAACCTGTTGGCAGCATCAGGCCCTTCTGGCACAGCCTTCCCACCAGGCCGGCACCACAAGATGCTTCCTCCAGGGAGGGGCCTTCTGGACCCAGGCCTACTTGGCCCCTCCTGGCAGTGGCTTGGCACTCGTGAGTGTGTGTATGTGTGTGTGTGTGTGTGTGTGTGTGTGTGTGTGTGTGTGTGTTGGAGAGCCCTTGTCTCTGGATAAGTGGTGTGGATCCCAAGGTTTGAATTAGAAGGTGGGAGCTATATGTCTCTCTGGGTACCTGTGATTTGCCTCCGAACTGCCCAGGGATAAGGTTGCAATGAGATTGGGTTACATCAGAGGATGAATGTTTTGGGAAGGTTTGGGAAATCCTTGGAACATGGTTTGCCATCTGCCTGGACATGGAGGCCCATGCAGTGTCCTAGCATGGGGCGTAGCCCTATAGAGTGTCCATGCAGGCCTGTTGATGGAGGCATGATCCTGGGGCCAGCCCTGCAGGGTACCCATCAGGACCCCTAGGATGGGGTAAGAACATAGAGAGCTGGTTCTTACCCTAGTCTAATTGAGCCTACAACTCTAGCTAAAGACCCTGCCTGATTCCCCCCAGCCCCAGCCGCTGGCCAGCCCACCTGCTCGCATATCTGTCCACCCATCCCGTGCAGGCTCGGCCTCCTCTTCTCTCCCAGCCGCAGTCAGCAGTTTGCCTGCTGAAGTTTCCTCTTCAGTTTGTTCACTCACCTCCTTTCAAGTTAGACCCCTGAGAGCTTGCAAGCTGGGAGCCTGCTGCCCCATCCCTTCTAGAGATCCCCGTCTCCCCCCACCCTCCACACTGCCTGGCCTGAGCTGTGGTGAGGTCCATGCTGGCAGGAGGGAGGTGTGAGTCACCCCAGTGGCTCCGGGAGAGGGCTAAGAATGTTCCCCCTGAGCCTCTCTGATGCTGTGTCTGTGACGCGCCTGGGGACAGATATAGGCCTGGAGCTTGGCTGCCTTTTTTTTTTTTTTTTTGGACTCTGGAATGTAAATAGATGTTTCAAATAGAAACACTTTAACCTTTGGGTTAAAAAAAAATCCACCCCAGATAAACACAGCCATGAGGGCCCAGGCAGCCTGGTGTTTCCCTCCTGCCCTTGCCTCCTTTATCCCCCTCCCCCATCTCTTGATCAGTCTCCAGACAGGATGTTAAAGCCTGTGGCTGAAAGGGCAGGTGTCCAGGTTTGCCTTCTTGGGTGGTGTGTGTGCTGCAGGCCTTCCTAGCCCAAGGGGTTGGAGAAAGGGGCTTCCAGGATGGTGCCTTCCCACCCCCTCCAGCAGTGCCCTGAGAGCCCTGGTTGAGGGGCGGCTTCTGCTCTCTGGGTTGTCTTGTTTAGCAGCACTGCCCAGCACCTAGCACGGTGCCTGGCACCTGGATGAATGGATGTTGCACGAGGGGCTGGAGTCCAGGGCTGCTGGAAGAATTCCTGGGTTCTGTTCTCAGGCTTGGCCCTCTGGGTGAATGGAGACAGCTACAGTGGGCCACCTCAGTGGGTGAGCCATGAGGGATAGGGGCACCCCAGCTATTCCTGCTTGAGGAGGGGGGCAAGTCCCAGCTTTTACTAGTGGCAGTTGGAGGTCTCCCTTACAGATGGGGTCTCTGCCTGGTTACCCCGCCACAGCCCAGTGCCCTGTGGCACCATCAGCACCCAGGACTGCTCCCGCCTTGAGGAACCTAGGAATTTGAACCTTGCTATGGGATTCCCAAAGACACAGAGCAAGGGAATTCCCTGCCTCCCTTCTGTGGGCCCGGATTTCCCTCTGTCCAGTACTGGGTAGAGCCGATGCCTGGGAGATATGTGGAACATTGTGAGAAGGCGTGGAGGAGGGGCTGAATCCTGCTGTGCCAGGAAGTGGTGCTCTGCATGCTGGGAAGTGCCATGGGGTTCAGGTTTGGCACGGGGCTTTCCCTGGATTCTTATTCATGCTCTTCAGACTGTTCCAAGTGTGACTGTGTGTGGGGGTGTGTAGGCGAAGGGATGCTGGGAAGGTAGGAAGGGCAAGACTCAGGTGGGAAGGGAACTGGTATAATGTACAAGGTGACAAGGGTGTCAGGGAATTTCCTTATCTCTTTTAGGAAGGGTATTAATAACTGTATTTTACAATTGGGAAGGATCAGAGAAGTTAAGGAACTTGCCAAAGGTCACAGAGTAAGTGAGAGCTGGGATTTGAACTCAAGTCTCTGTGTAGGGCCATTTTTGTGTGTGTGTGTGTGTGTGTGTGTGTGTGTGTGTGTAACTGGGGATGGAACCCGGGGGCATTCTACCTCTGAGCTACACCCCTGGCCCTATTTTTTATTCTTTATTTTGAAATAGGGTCTCACTAAGTAGCTGAGGCTGGCCACTAACCTGGGATCCTCCTGTCTCAGCCTTCCAAGTATTGGGATTATAAGCGTGCACCACCATGCCTGGCTGGGCCATTGTTAATCCACACAAAAGCTCCGGTTGTGCAGATTTTTTTTTTTTTTTTTTTTTTTTTTTTTTT
>PVJS01037560.1:0-19852 GCA_004027185.1 Glis glis
AGTGCTGGTTTGGAAGACATAAACTCTTTTAGCTTCTCTTTGTCGTGGAAGGTTTTTATTTTCCTGTCAAATTTGATAGATATCTTTGCTGGGTAGATAAAACTTGGCTTGAAGTTGTTTTCTTCCAGAGTATGGATTATGTCACTCCAGGCCCTCCTGGCTTTCATGACTTGGTTTGGAAGGTCGGGAGTGATTCTTACTGGTTTGCCTCTGAATGTTACTTGGTCTTTTACTCTTGCTGCCTTTAAGATTCTCTCCTTGGCCTCTACGTTAATCAGTTTGATTATTATGTGGTGTGGTGACCCTCTTCTCTCATCTTGTCTATTAGGGGTCCTATATGTTTCCTGTGCCTGTGTGTCAACCTCTTTGTCTATATTTGGAAAATTTTCTATTATTACTTCTCTGAATAGATTATTGATTCCTTTGGTTTCAGCTTCTATTACCTCTTCTGTGCCTATTATTCTTAGGTTTGCTCTTTTAAGACCAGCTGAGATCTCTTCAATGTCCAATTCAGCTGTTGAATTGTTTTTTCTAATTTATATACTATGCATTCATTTTTGGAGAGGTCATCTTCTAAGAGTGAGATTCTGTTTTCCATGTGGTCTAGTCTGTTGTTGATGGTCTGTATTGATGCCTTCATTTCAATTGTTGCATCCTTTACTTCCTTCAGAGCTTCTTTTTGTTTCTTGGTTAGGGTGTCAGATTCTTTGTTTATTTGATCCTTCATTCCTTTCAGGCTCTCTCTGAATTCTTTTCGGAAACCCTGTATCATTTTTACTATTAAAGTACTGAATTGTCCTTCTGGCAATCTTTGCACTTCTGTGTTGATGGGTTCTGTTGTTGTGGAGTTGTGGGAGCTCATTTTTTCTTTGCTATTCTTCCTTTTCATGTTTCTTATGTTTATACCTTTGCTGCTTTTGGTAGCTCTCTCTCTTACTCTGTAGGTTTCCTATGTCTAAATTCTCTTCCTTTATAGTTTCTTATCATGGAGGTAGATAGTTGCTACTAGGTGAGCCTTAAGGGTGAATAGCCTTTGGTTATTCTCACTTGCTCAGAATAATGTCCATTTGCAGGCCCAATTCTTGGTCTCCTTCAGTGATTGGGACCCTTGCCTGGTGCCTCTCACTACCTGTGCAGGCGACCAGTGCCGCTATTGCTCCTCTCACTACAAGCGTGGCTCTCCACGGTCTCCACTTGGGCTGTCCCTATGTCTCTCTCTGTCTACACCTATGGCAGGTGTCACCAACAGAGGGCCCTGGGCTTGTGTCTTTCTTTGCCTACAGAAGCGGTGGATGTTGCTTTGACCCAATTCTGTGCAAACACGGAACTCCACGTTTTCCACAGAGAGGGTTGGTTTGGTCCAATTTTTCCCCAGGTACCACAGTTGTATGTCCTGTGGTGATCCCCGGAGACTCTATAAGGGTGCTGTGATCCACGGGCTGCAAGTCTGTCCCACCCAAATGTCACCAGGGACTGTCTGCTTATCCATGCATCTACCATGTCTCAGAGCTGATCCCACTCCCATCTCCGCCGGAGCAATCCGCAGAGTCTCAGACCCCATGAATCCCTGTGGCCATGCAGGTTGTTCTCCCCCTGGGGTGGCTCGTTGACTTATGGTCTCATTGAGCGCTGCTCTTAATCTCTGCTGGGGGGCTCAGTTGCTGCTGCAGGTTCTGGTCAGGACTCCAGGTCCTGGGGACTCTGCTGAGCATGGATCAAACTGCTGCTCACTTTTGTCGCTGATGCTCTGCAGTGCTGGTTTTAGAAGAGCTCCCCGGTTTTTTGTTAGTGGCCTGCAACAGTCGCAATGCCAGTAGCCGCTGGTGCAGTCTGACCAAGATGGCACCGCTGTGGCTTCTCCCGACGCAGCCATTCGGGTCTGTGTCGCGCATGGAGCGAGTCGCTGCTCGCCTTCACTGCTGCTGTTCTGCAGCTGCTGGTCTAACAACAGGTCGCTGGCATCTCCGTTGGTCTTGTGTGGAAGCCACAATGCTGGTAGCCGCTGGTAAAGTCCTGCCAAGATGGCGCTGCCGCAGCCACTTTTGCCGCTGCTGTTTGGTGTCTCGAGTGTGGAGGAGCCGCTGCTTGCTTTCGTCTCTGCTGATCTGCAGTTGAACTCACAGCAGGTCTCTGGCTTCTCTGCCGGCAGCGTGTGGAAGCCGCAGTGCCGGTTGCGGCCGGCGCGGTCCAGCCAAGATGGCACCGCCGCTTTTCCTTAGGTAAAGGCACTTGGAGCTTTTTACTTTCCTCTGTTTTGACTTCCGGCTTTGATTCTGTCACGTTTAAAATTTTTTGTTGTTTAGTTCAAGTTTTTGTTACTTTTCTTCTCCTGTCGAGAAGTTGCTTTCACGGCGATTGAGATCCAAGTCTCAGAGAGATCATAACGTGGTATCTCCCTTAGTCGCCATCTTGGACCGGAACCCATTTCACTGGTTTTTAATGATGTCAAACATTTCATTGATAGATTCATTGGTCATTTGTATTTCTTCCTTTGAGAAGTGTCAATTTAGTTCAATTGCTCAATATATGATTGTGCTACTTTTTTGTAGTGTAAACTTTTTTGAGTTCTTTATTCTAAATATTAGTCCTCTACTAGAGGAGCAGCTGGAAAAGATTTTCTCCCATTCTGTGGACTCTCTCTTCAGACTCTTGATTGTTTTCTTTGCTGCACAGGAGCTTTTTAATTTGATGTCATCCCATTTATTGATTCTCGGTTTTATTTCCTGAGCTTTGGAGATCTTACTGAGAAAGTCTCTGTCATTGCCTATATGTTGGGGAGTTGGTTCTATGCTTTCCTTTTTAATTGTAAAATTTCTAGTCTAATTTCTAGGCCTTTGATTCATCTTGAGTTGACTTTTGTGCAGGGTCAGAGATAGGGTTTTAATTTCATTTTTCTACATAATTTATCTATGATGGTGCATGTATGGTTGTATAAATTTGAATCTCATTATGATATATAATTTCAATGTAGTAATAAAAGTATAAAAAAGAAGTACCTCATTTGGAAAACTTTCTATAAAGAATTTCCTGTGATTTTTACTGACAAATATTTTGTTTTAGTGATTAAATTAGCAAAATAAGTTCTGCCTGTTTTCTTAAGTAGTAAAATTAATAAATTTGTTAGTATAAATTATAGGTGTATTTTTTTAAAAGTAAAAGTGATACCACTAGTACTTTCTTTGAGTTCTCCAAGTTGAGGATGTAGCAACTAGTCTTGATTATCTAATGGAAAGATCATCAGACCATTAGTCTTCCCTTTAAGGCTTTGGTGACAATGAAGTCATCTTCCTTGTGCTTACAGACATGTCCTCCTGCCTACAGTGTTTCTCTGATGTTTTCCTTATTTCAATTCCTTGACCCAGAGCTATGCTGTTGATTTTCCTAATTTGTAAAATTAACTTTGAGACTCTACGATAATGTCAAAAATATTCTGGTAATTTATTTTCTGCTAGTAGCCATGCTAAAATAAGGAAACTACTTTAAATATCCACTTCTGTTACCATATTACTAGATCACAAAGCAGGCCCTCTTAGTGAGCTTCTCATTACTGTAAAAAATATCTGAAATAATCAACTTAGTAAGATAGAAGGTTTATTCTGGCTCATAGTTGTGGAGGCTCCAGTCCATAATCAGCTCATTGCTTTTGCCTGTGGTCAGGCAGTACATCGTGGCAGGAATGTGGGACAGAGAAAGATTCTAACCTCCTGATGACTGGGAAGCAAAGAGAGAGAAGATACTGATGTTCCACAATCCCCTTCAAGCGCACACCTCCAGGGTACAAGATCCTTCCACTGAGCCCCACCTCTCTAAAATTCCACCACCTCCCAAGAGCACCATGGGGTGGGGACCAAACCTTTAACATGTCGGTTTTTAGGACACACTTACCAAAGCCACGCCTTCCTTCATTCTGTTTTATTTCAGTTTGTTTTATCAGATGGACACTATTAGAAAGCTCAACCCCAGGATCTGACCCAAAGATAGCAGGCCATGCAAATATCCCAGAGTTCTTCCTTCTGAATGTAATTATCCCTGAGACTCTACTGAAAGTTGAAAATAGTTTGCCAATCTATACTGGCATTAGTTAATGCTTACTGAATAAAAATATACCCCATAATTTCAGGCATGTTTATTCTCTGCCCGTGCATCTGTAGGCCAGATAAAGTGACTCTGCTCTAGACTTCAGGCTTTGTTCAAGTCGATTTCCTGTGTCTTCATGATTGTGAGATGGTGTTCACCATGAACATGCTTCTCATGAGTATAAGAGAGCAGGAGGAAAATACAAACCAAGAGAGAATTTTCTCAACCTCTCCCTGCATCTGACAGACTGGCCAAACCTAACTCAGTATTGAAGAGATATATGTTTCTACCAGAAGAGGAAATTGCAAAGTCCCGTAGCTGAAAAGCATGGATGTGGATGTATTATAGTGAGTCATAATAGGAACAGGGATTCAATCTGTCACACTTCCCTTCAATGAAAATCTATTAACTCAGGACCAAGTACATATATATATATTTTTTTCTTGACTCTCTTCCTTTTTTTCCTCCTTAGGAATCATTTCTACACACACACACACACACACACACACACACACATACATATTTCCTTTAAAATATTTTCTTTTATATATATAATATATATAAATATATATATAATATGTATAAATATATATATAAAAATATATATAATATGTATAAATATATATATATATATATATATATATATATATATATATTTCTTTTAAAATAATTCTTTCTAGCTGGGCATGGTGGTATATGACTATAATCCCAATACTTGGGATGCTGAAACAGGAGGATCATAGGTCTAAGACTAGCCTCAGTAACTTATGAGACTTTCAGCAATCTAGAGAGACCCTGCATCAGAACAAAAAATAAAAAGGGCTGGGAGTATGGCTCAGAGGTAGAATGCCTCTGGGTTCAATCCCCAGTAACGTGTGCGTGCACACACACACACACACAAAATGAATAAAATAGAAAAAAAAACCTTTCTTTTCATGTCCATTTTATTAGTTAGCTTTTGCCACTTTATGTTTTATAGATAGTCACAGAAGTCTCAGTTCCATGCAATAATTACATGTAACCCCTGCTCACATGTTGTAGTCAATTGGGACAGCTCTGCTTCAGGGTAAGGGATTGCTAGGTTGACTCTCCCCTTATATTTTATTCTTGGACGAAGAGGGAGAGATGGTATTTATTCTGTGTATTTTTCTCATGCTACAAGCAATTATTTAAGAAGTCAACCAAACCATACAAGCATTACGAGCCTCTGCCAGGGTTAACCTGCTAATATGGCATTGGTCAAAGCAAGTCACACAGCCAAACCTAAGGATCAAGAACAGAAGTACACTCTGCACCCCATGAATCCATAGGCGGCCATCTTAGTCACAAGTTATCATTTACCTTCCACATACTCTGAGGCTATACCCTCCACCTTTATTTAGTGTGCAACAGATTGATTTAAAAACATTAAACATTTAGGCTTTCTATATTCCTTTTAAATTCTCCTATAAATTTTCCACTTCTTTTTTTGTATTTACCTACCTTTTGTGGCAACAAAAGCCATACATGAGCTCAGGCTTTTGAAGCTTTGCAACATAGATTACATGTTTTGAAGGCTTTGAGATGTTTTCTTGCCAAATGCCAATGCACACATTTTAGGTTTTTCTGTCTTGTTTGTTTTGACGGCATAACTTCTATTCACACACGAAAAAAGATATTGGTCAAGGTTTGGCTACAATACCAGAAGCTGCTGACTATCCCTGATTTAAAGCAAAGATTAATGTATAATTAAGTTGAAAGAACACAGAGCTCAAGGGGGCTGCAGCAGAGGTTGGAGAATTTCACACTGAAACAGTATTAAGGGAATTACTGTGAATATTTTGTCCACTACAAGTCTACCCTTCCCTTCAGAGAACAATGTCTTCTGCTTTTCATCTATCTCAAAAATCTTGCTTGAGCTAATCTTTGGGGCAAAGAATGAGAAAAGTACAGAAGATTCTGGGAAATATAATAATCAACCTTAGAATATGGGATAGCTGAGTTAATGACTAGCAGGGTCATGTTTTCACAATCGGACATACGTGAGTTCACAGAAATTAAACAGTTAAATTCCTCACCCTGAGATTCTTAAATACCCTGAAATAAGTTAAAATATTTATACATGTAGACCAAGAATTAGAATATCACAGGAAACTAAATGGATTGTAGAAGAAATTGTGGGATACATATATGCACGCTTTGAAAGATTATTGTTCTCACTTGAAAAGAGTTTAACTGAAGGCACTACAAATTGCCTACTACAAGTATGCAGAAAAAGTCAAGTATTTCAAATATATAACGAAAAATATCTATGGATTTATGCCCTGTTCTCTCCTGCAGTTATAATTTCTTGCAGTGCCTTCTACCTGTGGAGTATAAAGTAGTTTAGCAACTTCTAGGTTTTATTGACAGGGGAAGAGAGAATAAAAGATGAGCCCCTCTTAGCTTTCCCAAGTATTAAATAGGTTTCACAATAGAATACCTACACTAAAGGATAACATAAGGACATTAAATCCATAGAGCTTAGTATGGTATTTTGAAGCAAAAGATGGACACAGAAGAAAATGTGCAAAATAAGCTTACTTCTTTAAAATTTTATCTAGAAAATAAGCATTATTTTACAATGCAGTTAAGGAAGGAGACAAAATCCCCATACCAAGAGCTGTACCTATTAAAATTTTATTACATTGACGTTAAAAGTTTTGGCGGGCCATGATATGCTCTTATAGGCAATAAAACTTTGTAGAATGATGGTTTGCAATGACAGGAAGGTAATCAATATATGAGACTATAAAGGAGAACCACTACACTGCATGATTCTTGTTAATCTGAACTAATAGCACCATAACATGTCATCTAAATGTTATAAACAAAATCAAGTGTTTTTTTGTTTTCTCAAAACAGAGTCATGGTTTAATTACCCATATTTCTGAATGTCTGAACTGATGAAACTAGAAAAACTACTTGGGAAAATAACAAGATCTTCCCATTTCTTAAACTATCATCAGAGCCGGGCGTGGTGGCGCACACTTGTAATCCCAGTACTTTGGGAGGCGGAGACCGGAGGATCCGGGTTCGTGGTCAACCTCAGCGCGCATGCACGCGCGATCTCTCTCTCTCTCTCTCTCTCTCTCTCTCTCTCTACCTAGTGAGGCCCTCTGCAACTTCGTGAGACCCGGTTTCAAAAATAAAGCATAAAAAAATAGGGCCGGGGGTGTAGTGCAGAGGTAGAACGCCCCTGCGTTCAATCCCAGGTACAGCAAAAAAAAAAAAAAAACAACTATCATCAGTATTTAAAATAAACAATATTTTTAAAGCATGTATAAATGCTGTTCAATCTAAAATATTTATATTACAAAGTATAAAGCTCTTGCAAATTACCCTCATTAATAAGTGTAGTCGCAATGTTGTACAACAGTTATTGTGAGCTTATTCCTCCTTTCCAACTCAAATTTTGAGTTCTTTTCTCCCTCACCTCCACACACTTATCGACCTAAGACCCTGGTAATGATTCCTCTCTGTTTCTATGGGATTCATGTTTTAGATTCCACATATGAGTAAGATCATGGGATATTTGTCTTTCTGTGCCAGGCCTTTTTCACTTAAGGTCCTCTAGTTCCATCTGTGCTGTTGCTCATGTCAGGATTTCCTTTCCTTTAGGGCTGAATAGTATTCCAGTGTATGTACATATACGTATATATACATACACATGTATGTGTGTGTGTTTGTGTATGTGTGTATCCACACATACACATTATATATAATTATATACATAATTATATATGTAGTGTTTTATAATTATATATGCAATTTATAAATTTTATATAATATATAATTTTATGTTATATAAAATTTTTATACAATTTATATATATATAATTTTCTTTATCCCCTCCTCTATTGGTAGACGCTTAGGTTGATTCCCTATTTTGGCTACTGTAAGTAATGCTGCAGTAGACATGGGAGTGTAGCTGTCTCTGCCAAACTGATTTTATGACAACTGCAGTATAGATATATACACAATAATGGGATTACTGGACCATATGGTTTGTTGAGGGACCTATATCCTGGAATTCCAACCCACGTGTTCATGTGTTCCTTTTTGTCCATACACTTGCCCACTCTTCTTATCTTCTGCCTTTTTGATAACAGCCAGGTAGTGGGTGTGAGGTGATGTCTCACTGCGGTTGTGATTTGTATTTCCCTCAGGAACAGTGAAGTTGGGCACGCTTTTGTATAACTGTTGGCTATTTGTATGTCTTCTTGGGAGAAAGATCTACTCATGCCTTTACTCATATTTTAATTAGGCCGCTTGTGTCCTAGATATAAAGTTGTTTGAGTTTCCTGTATATTTTGTATAGCAGCCCCTTATCAGATGTATGGTTTATACATATTTCCTCCCATCCTGTAGGTTATCTCTTTGTTGTTTGTTTTCTTTGTTGTGTGGACATTTTTTAGTGTGATCTAACTTCAATTGGTTATTTTGGCTTTGGGTGCATGTTCTTTTGAAGTTATATTTAAAAAATCATTTCTCACACTAATGTAAGAAGATTTTCTCCTAGGGGGTTCATAGTTTTATGTTTTATATTTAAGTTTTTAATCTACTTTGAGTTGATTTTTGTGTATTATATAAGTTAAAGATCTCTTTTGATACTGTCCCATAAATCCTGCAAGCAAAGTTTTACAATTATTTTATCCTTTGACTTTATGTTGTCTTTTTGATATTTTACCAATTTTTCTCCTGACACTATTACATTTTTTTCATTTTGTTCATTGTATATTTTCAGGTCCACAATTTTCATTTAACTTTCTTTTTCCTTTTTTTTAATGTGTTTGTGTGTGGTACTGGGTATTGAACCTAAGGGCATTCTACCTTTGAGCTACACCGTCAGCCCTATTTTATTTTATTTTTTATTTTGAAATAGGGCCTCACTATGTTGCAGAGGTCAGTTTAACTTGCAATCCTCCTGTCTCAGCTGGCATAATTATTTTTCAATCTATTAAATTTTGGTTCTGTTTACTTTTTGTTTGTTTTCCTCACTTCACTGAATCATTGCTGTGTATTTTCTTGATGTTTATTGAGCATCCTTAGTACATTTCCTTTGTAGTCTTTGTCAGGCGGTTCATACATCTCTATTTTGTAGAGTTGATCGCTGGCCCCTTTTTGTAGCTTTGGTGATATCACATTTCCCTACTTGTTCTTGTGCCTTATGGGTATGTATTGAAGTTGTGCATTTGAAGTAGGTACTTAATCCAGTGTTAGTATCCTGGGTTTTCTGGAAAAGCTCTTCAACATTCAGCTTGTCCAGAGGTTTGGGAAAGATTGTCTGGCATACTCCCAAAGCTCAGGGTCTCTGCTGGGGCATGCCTGAAGCCTGGGTGTACTCTGGTGGGTGCACTGCTTAGTGCACCAGAAGCCCAGGGCCTGCTACACCTACCCCCGGGTGAGGGGTGTCCACTGTCCCTTGCTGCTGAGGTTGGCCCAGTGGTGGTGTGGACCCAGGATCAAGTCTACTATACAAGCCTGAATCCTGGGGCTATGTGGCCCCACCTAGTGTCAGGGAGGATCTAGTGATTTAGTCTGCAGGTAGCAGCCTGGAGATAAGTCTACAGGGTTC
This sequence comes from Glis glis, assembly GCA_004027185.1. NCBI lineage: Eukaryota > Metazoa > Chordata > Mammalia > Rodentia > Gliridae > Glis > Glis glis. The sequence goes on from PVJS01037560.1 coordinate 9,674, forward strand.
TTCCACGTGCTGAATTTTGCTGTGGTGGGTCTGGTTCATGTTGGGGTCAAAGACAGAGTCCTGTGTTCACTTCTCTTTCTTTCCCCCATCAGACAGTATTTCTTTTTACACTGTGTTGCCTGGGGTTGGGGGAGAGGTGAGTCAGATAATGTAAACTGACCTTCCTCCTTTCATCAATGCATTTTTTAAAAATTATTGTGCTATATTCAGGCTCTGTGACCTCTTACCTTGTTTTCTTAGTTCTTGTGAAGATACATTTGTGCATGTATAGTTTTTTGGCAGTACTGGGGATTGAACCCAGGGACATTGTACCACTAAGCTACACCCCCCAGCCCTTATTATTTTTATTTTTTTATTTTGAGACAGTGTCTCGCGAAGTTGCTGAGGCTGGATTTGAACATGAGATCCTTCTGTTTTAGCCTCAAGAGTAGCTGGAATGACAGGCGTGCACCACCATGCCATGCTCATCATCTTTAATTATATTCACAATCCTATTAGTTTTTACTATATTCATTTTATAGTTGAATAAACAAAGCCATTTATCATCATAAAATTAAAATTGTATTTCAAACTTTGCCATTTTTTTTTTTGCCTGTGCTCTTTACCAACACTTCAGCTTTTCCAAACTTTAGTCTTAGAGAAATGAATGAAATAGTTGAAAAATATTGTAACATACCTTTTTTGTCTTGTTTTTGTGTGTGTGTGTGTGGTACCAAGGATTGAACCCAGGGGCATTTTCCAGGCTACAACCCCAGCCCTACTTTTTATTCTTTATTTTGAAACAGGGTCTCACGAAGTTGTGGAGGGTCTCACTAAGTAGCTGAGGCTGGCCGTGAACCCGGATCCTCCGGTGTCAGCCTCCCAAGTACTGGGATTACAAGTGTGCGCCACCACGCCTGGCGTAACATACCTTTTTTAAAAGTAATGAACAAATTGTATTAGCATATTAAATTTTGGTTATATCTTTTAATAAATTGTCTTCTTCCAGTGCATTTAAAACTGAAGTTTCCAAATGCATTTGATTAACAACACTTCTGTAATGTCTACTTGTATGCACCCAGTGTCTTTGTGTGTGTGTATTATGTACATGTTGCTGGGGCAGGATTCTATGTCAGAACCATATTCAAGGTTTGTGATTAAAGTTCTAATTATAAAATTCTAATTTTTATGTTGAAGCCTTCTTTTCACACTATTGACTTTTAATCTAGTGTCCTCCTTGTATATGCCTTTGGCTTTAGCCAACACTCAGAACCATGTTTGAACCTTTCCCCAACTTTGCTTATGGAAACACTTTCTGTGAGACTATAACTAAAAATGTTCCTCCTTTAAGATAGATGCTGTAGATTCATCCAAAAATAATGTAACATCATTTTCCCCCCATAAAGTAGAACTTGTTGATGAATCCATTTTGAAACCAAAGATGTCTTTTGATGTCGCTGGCAGTTTTACACTAAAATATCACCTTTTTATCTGTCATTTGGGTATCTGACCTTTGTCAGTAATGCCTCTTTAAGTAGCACTCTTGCTGTCCTGAGATGAGAGAGGTCAGATGGAGACATTATTTGGAAGATTGGAGATGGAAAATACTTCTGGGCTTGATGAAAGATGATGGGTGGAAATTGACATGCAGACTTCAAAAGATAGAATAAAGTTGTTTTTGTCAATATTAGAACACTGCAAATGGTTTAACACTTCTTTCGCATTTTCTTTGTCACATAAAAGAAAGTTACATTCTATTATCATTTGTCTTTTCCTCCAACAATGCCCCTCTTCTTAAATCACAAATGTACAGTCTTGCTATCCAATAAGATAATTTGAAAATATTTGCATGGAAAATTGCTTGAATATTATTGTGCTATTTTCTGTCTATATAAGTTTAGAATTTTTTGGTAATTTCATGATGAAATAGGATTGCCCTGTGTTTATAACTTAGTTTAAGAAGAATTAAGAATCAATATCCTCATAATATAAAACATTACCATATTGCTTTTATATTTCTTACACACCTTATATTTGGTATATTCGTATGTAATATGTAGTTTGTATAATCTTAATTGAGATTTAAAATTATCAATTAGTATTATCTCAATTATTTCAAGGCATTTTTCTTATAAATAAGATTTATTGAACTAGATATCTTCAGTGGAAGCTGGGCATGATGGTACACACCTATAATCCCACTACTTGGAAGGCTGAGATAGGAGGATTACAGGTTCAACATCAGCCTCAGCAACTTAGCGAGACCCTGTTTCAAAATAAAAAGGGTTGGGGTATAGCTTAGGGGTTGAATCCCCACTACTAAAAAAAAAGAAAAATGTTTTCTTCAGTAGATACTTATGATTCAGATTTTATTGTATCTTCTTGAGTTTAGTGTGTGTGTGTGTGTGTGTGTGTGTGTGTGTGTGTGTGTGGTGCTAGGGATTGAACCCAGGGGCATTCTACCTCCGAGTTGCACCTCCAGCCCTATTTTATATTTTATTTGGAAACAGAGTCTTGCTGACAGCCTCACTAAGTTGCTGAGGCTGGCTTCAAACCTGCAATTGTCCTATCTCAGCCTCCCAAGTACTGGGATTACAGGCATGCACCACCATGCCTGACTCTTGAGTTTAGCTTTTAAAGCAAATAATATGAAATCTATTTTGATAGAATTACTCTATAATTATTTTATGCTATAAAATAATAAAGATTAACTATTTCTGATGCTATTATATAATTTTCATTTCTTGCCCAGATTTAGCAAGCCAGTTAATTTTATTAACCTTTTAAAGAAATACCTTTGTCCTTTTATCTATTCAATTGACTATTTAAAATTCATTATTTTCTGTTTCACATACTTGATATTTTATTTTCAGCATGCTATTTTTCTCTTTTCCTGAAATGGATCATACATATATTTATTTTGAGTATTGCCTTTTTTCTAAAAGGTATATTTAAAAAAACATCTTTGCTCTGAGCCTCTCTGTACCCTAAATGTATGGACTTGAAGCAACCGTTTATGTAAGTCATGTTTCTGTTGATAAGTTTGGTAAGGCTCAGCTGGGCTGCAAGGTCAACCCTAAGTGTGCTTTTGCACTCATAAGACCTGCCCCTCAGTGTCTTTCTCTTCCTGTGGTCTTTTATCCTTCCGCTAAGGTCTCTTCCTGTGTTTGGGTTTCTCACACCATGATCTTAGGTAGTGAGTCAGCTTTCATGGAGCTGAGCTTCCCCACCAAGGAATGTGCCCAGGAGCAGGATGTAAAAAAGCCAAATGAGCACAGGTTCGTTTTGCAGTGCTACATTGGTGTAAGCGTTCAGATTCATAAACCTCACTTTGTGTTGGAGAAAGCAGACGCATTTTGGCTCTCTTTGATTTACACAAGTTCTTCAGTTCTATTTTCTTGCTCTTTATCATTTTGTCCTAATGATTTATAATAGTATGCTTCTTTTGTTCTTTAGGCTGCAAGTTTTTGGAACAGGGTTATTCTCTCTTGAATTCTTTTACTTAATGTACTACTTAAGTGGTTCTTTTTAAGCCATCATTCTTAAAGTTTTGCTCTTAACTTTTAAGTAAAATATGACCTACATAAAAACAATTGTTCTGAATATTGAGATTTTTTATGTACCTAATATATACTTAGTTTAATATTCCCAAAGGAAATTGGTTTATTGAGCTACTTAAATTACTGATTTTACTTATTTCCACCTACTTCAGTCATATATTTTAAATTCTTCCTTTAGGAAGTAAAATTTGTGTAACACATTTTATTTTTCTTATAGTTCCTATCCTATATGAAATGAATCTAAATTACTAGATATAAAAGTATTTTTAAAGTTTAAGTTTTTCATACCTTAAAACACTTATTATAAAGCACTGTTTTTCCGTGACACATTATTAATAAATCTATATTATCTATAACAATATTAAAACCTGTGCTTCATATCACTCATTTGCTTATAGGCTTTACATATTGAACTAAAATATTATTTACTTTTCTTCTTTCTTAAAATGTTATTTGTTTAGGTAATATGACATTTCTGATTTTTCTGTTCCCAAAGAATTTACACCCTTATGTGAAAAAAAGCAGACATTCAAACTATTTTTGAAAATGCGAACACTGTTTTTATCAAAAATAAATATGCAACTGATGAAAATAGCAAGGTTTAATTTAATTTCAATCTTTAACATCCTTAACATTTTTCTTATCAGTTGGAAGCATTTCTAGATATTTTTACCAAAACTGTAGAAAACTTCAGAATTTAAGTTGAATTTCTAATTTTAAGAAGCCTATCAAAATAGAAAGTCTGAGCTTTAAATGGAGCAAAGGAATGGTATCTACCATAAAAAAACTTTTATGCTTTAGAAGCATAATTTATATAATATACTTTTTAATCAGAACAATTATTTATTGAGAGTAAAAAAAGTAGAAGCATGTTGTAAAAATGTCCTTAAAACTGGGGTATTGTTATGGTTTTAAGATAACTTACTATTAAAATGTCTACATTATTGGTAAATAGTCTCTTTCCCCATTAATTGTTTTAATATAATTCCTATATGTACTCTCCTATAAAAAATTTTCAATACTACTCCTGTATAAACAGAAAAAAAAAACTTATAGACTAACTGTGTGGAGAGCTAAAGTAAGTAACTAGGAAAAGTCAAACATTTTTAAATGTGTAACAAACATATAGTCACAACTACTTCAGGATGCAAAAAGAATTAAAGAAAATATCACTCTAAAACTTTGACTCATTTGGCTACTAAGTCAGTGTAGGAAAAGGAAATAAAGAGAAAAGGAAGAGGAAGATGTGGAAAGGGCAAGAGAAAGGGAAAAAGAGAAAGGTAAAGTGATCATAGGATAAGAAAAGAAAGACGTTTTTAAAGAGAATGTAAATCAATGAGGTAAGATTAAGTAAAAAGTTAGAATGGCTGAAGTGTCTGTGTTATAGACATACAGACATATTCTATAATTCTATATAAATATATATATATATATATCTTGCCTTTTATTTATACTTAATAATTTGTGACATTATTTTTCGAATCTGTATTATCTATGATTATAGATGGGATATAGGTTTATTATTCACTCAATTTCTCATACTTGTTTAAAATTTCCTTAGTAACTAAACACAAGATGAACTACATCTGTTATAAAACTGTAATGATTGCAGAAATGTTGTCTAGGAGAATTCAGCCCTCCAATTGTAATTCCTTCCAAAGTCAAAGACAAGATGCAGCAAATGCAAAATAAGGAAAAGGAAATCGATTATTTGCACAATGAGAAAACATGTAAATGTAACCACTGCATTCCCCATAAAGAATCCCTGATGCTTCCAGTTGAACCCCATTTAAGGGTGGTTGACCATGCATCTCCCGAATGTGAAAAACATAAAAATCCACATTCTGGAGGGAGCATAAGGTTCTTAAGAAGCTAGACTTGCTTGCTTCAGTAATTTTTTTTCCTTTGAATTTGTGGAAATCGGTTCTGGTGTCCCTGAAGAAATCACACAGGGGAAAGTTTCCTCTGTTGGTGGTCAGCCACAATTCCAGGAAAGACTCATATAATCTCATTTCAGGATGGCAGGGTTTCTACAGAACAAATTTCAGAAAATGTCCCTAAAGGCAGCTTAGCAATAGCCAACAGTAGCAAGTCTGTACGACAGCAAAGAAAGGAAAGCTGTCAGGTAGAATTGCTTTCAAAAAGCTCCTTACTTGTTGGAGAGAGAAACTTGGAATGTTTGTTTCTTCTGAGTAAACCCCTTTCACTTAGTTTCTGGCATTCATTTCTTATAAGAAATGCTTTGATATACTGCTTTCTTATAGATATCTCTCTATATATAGATATCAATATATCTTTATATTATATATCTATATTTCTCAATCTATCTCTCTATATATATTCTTATATATATTCTTGATATACTGCTACCTCTGAGATAGAGTGTAATTATAGATGATATTTCATCAGACTGTCTTTGGCTACTGTGAGGATTGCTATCTTACTTTAATATGATCGTATAATTTTTAATTTTTTTTACTTGTGAATATATTTTGTTAGCTTACTATGCCATCATCAATTTAAATCCATTAAATGGAAACCTAAAATTAAAAAAAACTCAAATAAAGCAACCTTATTAATAACTGGGTTTCCAAATAAACTAAGTTTCTAGCATTTTGAAAAAACTCCTAATAAACATAGGCAATAATATCTTATTTTTCTGAATATAATTTCATATATAATATGTTTTCCTACCTACAATATTATGCTTAATGTAATTTACATTTATTTTTATAAAACTAAACCATATTTACCCTCATTGAGTGCATGAAATAAAGTTTTAGTTGATGCTTAATGTGCTTGGTGGGCTGATTCAGAAAATAGAGCTATTTTACAACAGTTGTTGATGGACAATACCAATATCCACATGCTAAAGCATACCAGTATCACAGGATCATATTGCTATTAATATGCATGCTTTTATTACATAATTTTCTGATTTTAGAGTTTGTTTTTTATGTGATATGTTGTGATAATCACAAACTTTACGAAGGACTTATACTGTATTTTGTATTGTAGTGTTGAATGTTGTAGCCATAATTAACCAATACATTCTTTTTTTCTTTTTTTTGCGGTACCGGGATTGAACGCAGGGGCGTTCTACCTCCGCGCTACGCCCCCGGCCCTATTTTTTTTTATACTTTATTTTGAAACCGGGTCTCATGAAGTTGCGGAGGGCCTCACTAAGGAGAGAGAGAGAGAGAGAGAGAGAGAGCTGAGGCTGGCCGCGAACCCGGATTCTCCAGTATCCGCCTCCCAAAGTACTGGGATTACAAGCGTGCTCCACCACGCCCGGCAACCAATACATTCTTAAATGGTATTTGGACATCAGTGGGTTTGATACCTAGCTCTGTAATGTGGCAGTGACGTCACGGTACATGCCATTGCTTATTCTTTTACTGCCCAGGGTATCCTACAGTATGAAGCTTTTCATTAACTACACAGTCTAAATGGCCCAAGATATGGATATTTTCCATCAATTTTCCTGCTTCAAATACTTAAGGAAAATGATATTTTCATTCATTCTGCTTAAATTCGTTTAAACACCTGTATGTTCTCAGAGGCAGAAGGATTTTAAAAACTGAAAAATTGAAATTATTTTCCCCCCTTAGGATCTTGTGACGCCAATGAAGGATGGCATAAACTGTGTGGCAACTGGATGTATGGGGAGGAAGAATGATTAATCAACAATAGAGTTAAAAGTGACAAAAATAGAAAACAAAATAATTTACCGATTTGAGCATATGAAACAGAGCTATCCAGTTTGGGATATAGAAAAGTAATAATATATGTTTTTATTTGAATATCAATGATCTGTCACTGAATGTGTGAGCAGGCCTCAGAACTTCTTAGGACTCTGACACCTTAGAGTAATGAGGCAGTCACATTTTCTCAGGGTGCTGGTGCATTTCATTAAATAACAGACTGATACCACAGGGCCAGAGAAATCCACTGCATTTGCAGTTTTGTACTTCTTATACTTCTGTCTTGAATTTACAATGGTATTTTAATTGTTTATAATGAGAAAATTCAGATATGATAGCACATATGATGTGGATATGTAGAGAGAGCAGGAATGTGGAAACAGTTTAAAATAGGAAAGTAGTCAGGAAATACTGACATCTTTTGTATAACATGACCGAGTAGTCACTATGAAACTCGGAAGCTATCACCATGAGTACCATGAGTAAGTATGCTAATGAAATTCTGTCATTTTCAATTTAATCTGGGATTCGAAACATGAAAAAGAAAAACCCTATGTACAGTTTAAAAAATTGCAGAAATGGGTTTGGGGATTATCCCATCATGTGGTTTTGGAGGAATCATAAATCATTCTCAGTTCTCGCATGGTGTTGATATAATTTATCCCTTATAAATCACTGTAGACTATGGGCTCCCAGTCTTAGGGTCAAAAGGCCACATGCTCAACCATGATGCAGTGGTTTGTTTAAAATCAAGTTTCACACATCCAAAGCCACAGGCTTTGCAAGCCTCTCCCTTCCTCCCTCCATCTGCTACTCCATGAATATTCAGAGTGCACCAACTCAGGGCTAGAAGCTAATAGGAACCAGAAAGCTAAGCGCAGGGGATATTTCACAGTCAGAAAATGGGGGGAATAATAGTCTTCACCTTTTGAAATATTAAAAGCTTAGGGGAGGAAAAAAGGAATGTAAAGCGTTTGGGATAAACAAAGAATTTCTACAGCGGACTACTTACACGCTCATGTTTTGAGCATATGTAGAATCTACATACAATATGTAGATTCTCCATTTCTACAAAAAAAAGTCATTGAATTTGTAGATCAGTTTGAGTAGAATGGACAGATTATCAATGTCATACCTTTCAATCCATGAAAATAAGAAGTATTTGTTTGTTTGGACCTCCGCAGCTAAGTTTTTTAAGTACTTTTCCCTTTTCGGTTCGATTATAAATAGAATTATTTTCCTAACTTACTTTTGAAATAGTTAATCATTAGTGTATAAAAATATAAGTATTTTTGTATGCTGATCTTATATCCTGCAACTTCACTGAATTTATTAGCTCCAATGGTTTTGTGTGTGTGTATGTGTGTGTGTGTGTGTGCGTGTGCATGTATGAAGACTTTAGGATTTTCTATAAATCATACAATGTTATCATCAAAATATATATGGAATCATAAAAGATTCTAAAGAGCTAAAACAATCTTGTAGAAGAACAGAACTGGATACATCACATTATTTGATTTCAAAATATATTGCAAAGCTACAGTAAACAAAACAATGTTACAGGCATAGGACAGACATATAGACCAAAAGAAAAGAGAGCCCCCAAATAAATCTATGCATCTGTAGTTAATTAATCTTCAATACGGTGCTGGGATTACACATGGGGAGAGAATATTATTCTCAATGAATGGAGTTGAGAAAACTGGATATCTACATGAAAAAGAGTGAAATTTCACTTTTATCTTACATAACATACAAAACTAGACTCAAAATGGATTAGAGACATAAACACAAATCATACTACTGTAAAACCCCAGAAGAAAACATGAGAAAAGCTTCATGCCACTGATTTTGGTTATGAATTCATGGATATGACAGCAAAACACAGATAACAAAAGCAGCAATAGATAAATTAGACTACATCATTTTAAAGGCTTCTGCACAGCAAAGTACATAATAATAAACAGAATAGAAAAACAAAAGGAACCCTACTATTTAGAGTTTAATATTTGTTATTTTATTTTCCCTTTTTAATGAAAGTGGTATACAGTCAAAACACATTATTCAGAAGTTACTTGGGTTATCGAGTCCTGACTTCTCACCTTCTTGAAAACTTTACTCCTGAAATTATCCCCTTTTCCTGGCATCATCATTTCTTACCTTTCTACTTGTCCATTTCCATCAGCTCTGGTAAACTAATAGAGAGTAGGCAGTTTACTGAAGGAAAGAACAAAAGTTCCTTATTCTTACTCATCTAAAGAATAAAAATCTAAAATTTTTGACCCTTTTCTCATTCACATGTTCATTTTATAGTAATGCCTCCTAAAAGAGTTATGCTAACTGATTTCACTTTCTCAATATTCACTCATTTTCTACCCAATTTGGGCTTTATATCTAGCTACCCAGCTGACATAGAGGTTGTTGAGGTCATTGATGATTATTTGACACACTTTGAACTTTACTTTGCACTTGAAGCATTTATAATTTTGTGACTACACAACTCTTCTCTTTGCACCTCATTGGTACCTCCATGTTTGTACAAAGTCTTGTTTCTTATCATATCTCTCTTCTGTTCTGCTGAGAATCCCTCCTTTAGATAACCTCATACAATTGCATGGTGTAAAACACTGTATCACTTCTGCTTTTTTATTGGTAGACTGTCCTGGGCCAGTGAAATAGTACTATTTTGAAGGGGGCTGCAGTAGCTGTAGTTTGGGCTTTGGTTAAGTTTACAGGAGTGGAGATGGTGATTGGTGGTTAAATAGGAAAATATTTATGATATAGCCGATCATGATTTGGTGATGTATTGGATAAGAACGATGAGGGAAAGAGAGAGGATTGAGAAAACTGGATTTATCAGATTTAGAGCTGAGAAACTAATGGATACTGGGCAAAATACTGAGGTGGAGTAACCTTGGATGAAATTGATGTGTGTG
>PVJS01037561.1:0-19852 GCA_004027185.1 Glis glis
GGCTCACGCCAGCCAGGGCCACTTCTCACCAAACTCAGCTTGGGCAAGGTTCCAGAGTCGGCCAGGATTTAGAGGATGGACACAGACCGAACGAACCCACAGGAATGGGCGAGAGATGCAGTTACACGCTAGGTGGAGAGCTGCCTGGGAGGCAGCGTGCGCTCCCTCTGCTGGCCAGCAGGGGTCCCTCTAGAGTGCAGTTCCCGCCAGAAGCCCGGCTGCGTTCAGGGGGGGTGTGCCTCACCTGGGCCGGGCTGATGGCGGGCCCTGTGGAGGGGCTGGCCAGGCGCCCCATCGAGACTTCATGCCGGCCTTTGGTTTCACACCTTTCCTATGTTCACGCCACCATCAGGCCATGGCTCTCTTTTACATTGAGAGCCACCTTAATTAGATTTCCAGACTGCTCTTTCGTTCCTGCTCTTTCTGCTTCTGACAGTTATTTAAGGTGATTTTTGTAGATGGTTAATCTTGTCCAATATAGTCTGATTTTACTAGTTTAGCTAAATTGTGAGAAGCACGTCACTCTAATATGGACTAGCTGTATTCTATGCTTACTCATCAAACATGAAAATACTGTTGCCAAAAGGTGTGTAGGGGTGTGTGTATGGTGCTGGGGATTGAACCCAGGGCCTCGCACATGCTAGGCAAGTGCTCTACCACTGAGCTATATCCCCAGCATACTTGTTGCTTCAAGAAAGATTTTGCTGGAAATGTCATCATTTATAGGGAGAACATGGCAGTCTATCAATGAATGTATTATGACCTAAAAATACAGTAAGTAAGTGACATTTAAAATACTATATGTTCAATGAGGGCAAGGCCATGCTTTATTTCTCTTCATGTCCTTTTGGCATCTAGAATAGTCTCTTGCTTGAAGTAAGTCTTTAAAAAAATGTTTGATGCTTAGACTGCTGCCCTTCTCAAGCTGATTGGTTCTTCCCCCTTTGTTCTTTTAGGAAGAAGAAGACATAGAAATGGCTGTGATCTACCTTCAAATGTTACTCCGGGGCAGAGTCGTTCAGAACATGGTGTGTAGGTCCAACCACTGGCCTTGTGTTTCTCCTTTGAGAATGACCTGTTAGTTTGTATATGTGCTTGGTTCCTCGGGGTGAATTCCCTCCCTCCTGCACCCTGCTGTCCTGTTCGGCTGTACTCTTTTTGCGGAACTGGGGATTGAACCCAGGGGCATTCTATCTCCGAACTACACCCCCAGACCTATTTTTCATTCTTTATTTTGAAATAGGGTCTCACTAGGTTGCAGAGGGCCTCACTAAGTAGCTGAGGCTGGCCGCAAACCTGCAATCCTCCTGTTTCCTGGGATTACAAGTGTGCGCCACCACGCCCAGCTCGGCTGTACTTTTAAGTTACCTAGCCATCCCCTTGTGGTGCCGTCCAGGTGGGCAGCACCTTGTTGAGGAGGGAGAGAGGAAGGACCCGACTGCTTCTTCCCGCAGTTGTAAATGAGGCAATGTGGAACTTATCTCTTCCTTGGAATTACTTACATGACAGATGTTCTCACCTGAATTTTGACTATGAAAGCACTACAAACCAAGTGGATTCCCTAACTTTCCACTGAGTCATAATACAAGTATTTGAGTTTGCACATAGCTAGCTTTACCTGCATTATATACGAAATAGGTAATAATAACTATTTTGAACCCCATTATATGCCCACGTTAAATATTCTTTGTTTTACATATATCATCTCATGTTTTTCCTATCAGGAATCTCATTTTATAAGCAAGTAATCTGAATCTGAAAGAGGTTTAGTTAACTACCAGCAAATTAAACTCTGGTCTTCCTGGCTGTAAAGACTTAGCTCAATTATTTGTGCTGCTAGAGTAGATACACCTCACTTTAAAAAATGGACGGATATAAATCCCAAATTAATTTTTTTCATCAGAGAGCTATAAGTCATAAGAGACTCAGTTATGATGAGTAAGCCCAGGGAAGCTGGGTGAGGGAGCAACTTGTATTCTGCACTGTTCTTTACTCTCCTTTCAGTATTTCCCAGGAGAAATGCTGCAGTAAAGTTCAGTCAGCAGATGGTGTATTTCAGTCCAGGAGCACAGTTATTGGAAACAAAAACAGGGCCATGAAAAATGCCATCCCCGGGTTTCTTAGGGAAGGAGCACAGGAAATTGAGGGAAAGGTTCCAGTTTCTTAATATGACCCTCTAGTTGTCACCTTGTCTCTGAGATGCATTTTCAGAAATGGAGCAAACAGATCACCGGAAACGAAGCCCCTTCTCTGCCTGAGCCCCTGAAGCACAGGAAAGGGCTAACTTCTAGCCCTGTGGACCGCACCGGCTCTGCGAGTCCCACGAGGGAGGACAGAACTGCTGTTCACACGTCTCACGGTGTGAGACTCCTGGTGCTTGGCAAAAGGGGTGGTAACGTGCAGCTCTTTCTTTGATTTGGTTTGATACAGATGTTCGAAGGGAAAGAAAAGCGATTGGAGTTGATCCAGGAGTTGCGCACCAGCCATGCACTACAGGAAGATGATAAGCTGGTAAAAAGAGCCGAGAAGCAAGTGACCCTGGCCCTGCAGCGGCAGAGGAACCTGCATGAACACAAGGTTCTTCCTTTTCTTTCTTGTTACATTTTCCCTCTTGCTTTTATTGTTGCACAAGCAATGTTATAAGTGAATCCATAGAAAAGAAACATCCCCCATGTTCCGGTCAGCATTCTTGCAGCCATAATCTAAAGACCTGACTATGTAACCTTAGAGGAAAGAAGGTTTATTTTCTTACGGTTTCGGCTCAGTCCATGTGAGGCTGGGGAACTGCGGATCTCAGGGCATGGCAGTGGGAGGCAGAGAGAGGAAGGGCACGTGGGCTGTGCTTCTCACATCATGGAGGCCAGAAGCAAGAGCCAGCGAGTAGGGGGAGGAGGAACCATTTATAATCTCCAAGGCCACACCCCCAGGGATCCGCCCCCTCCAGCCACACCTACTGGTCCAGGCCACATCCAGATAAATCCATTACAGGGGATTTATCCACTGCTGGATTACAACCCTCATGACTCAATTACATCAGCTCCAAACATTAATAAATGAGCTCTTTAGGGGACCTTCTATATCTAACGATAACACCCCACAATCCCAGCACTCTTATCAGCATCTATGAATGATGCTGCTGCAGTCCATAATTTGATTGAATACAGTGTTCTTTTCTTTATTTGCCAAAAAAGTCTTCTTTTTAACCTGAAAAATTTTCCCTTCTAATTTTTCTCAACTATTTGGTAACTCTACTATATTTTAGTTGGTGAGGTCTTAGCAGAATGAATAAATAATAAAGGAGCATGAGAAGTGAGAAATGAGTTTCAGCACTTAGTTCTGAATCTTGGAGCTGTATATGGCTGGTGCTGGCTAAACTGCCTATTAAATATGTTACTATCGCCCAGTATTTGGTGACTTTTGTCATGACCCCTGTCACTCTGCCACCTGACAGCTGAGAATTGCAGCTCCAAGCCAACAACTTTCAATGTTTTTCCTGTTCTCTTCCAGCATTTGTCTATAAATACACACATTTTGATGTTGTTGATTGCAGTATAGATGTACTTTTACTTTCTTTCCCACTTATCTGTGAATCAATCTGAGAATCAACTTTCAGATTTTAGTGTTATAAGAAAGTAATACAGCAAAGTTAATTTGACCCACGTTTAATAACCTACACAACTCTTGCTCTGTGTGGGAATAGAGTGTAAATGGTAACCAGTTTGGGAATTACCACAATTTCACTTCTTTTACATGACAGCAGAGCCATAGATGGTCACTGCGCTTGGGAGAGCAAGGATGGGGTTGGGGGAAGAAGAAAGCCACAGGCTGTGAAGCACAGTAGAAGGACCAGAGAAAGACAAGGAGAATGTAGACACCGGAGTGTCCGAGTTTGGAGGTCCTAGAGTCCTGGCGATGTTCCGATAGGGAGCAGAATCCCATGACAGCAGTAGGTTCAAGACCCTAGATGGAAAAATGCCCTCCATGGCCCTTCAATGTTCCTGATAAAGGACCTTAGCAGATGCAGCTAAGCCCAAAGCCCACCAGGCTTTTAAACTCATTTATCCCAGGTGGTGGATACACACATGACTGCTTATGTCAGCTGAGCATGAAGGGAGAAAAGCCATCCCTTAGCCAAGGTGCGCTTACCTTCAGCTATACCTAGGTACACCAGCGATGTACAGGCTCTGGGCGGGAGCACCTCATGTATACCCCCAGCAGTGCTGCTCCTCCCCTTTCCTCCTCCTCTTGTTCTGTGGAAAACTGTCCAGAAAATAGATAGTTCCTAGTCATGTGATGCATTCCATGATATAACTGCAAGAGAATCACCTTGCTAAATATTTTATTTAATTTTAAGTTATATTGTCCTACCTGAGCATACCCAAATTTCTTGCTAAGGAAGGAGGCTAGACATGAACATTCAGCCATCTCAGGGGCCTAAGGGTTGTGTCTGCCCCCCAGATGAAGGAGCTGGGCTCCCTGGAGACGGAGAGAATCCATTTGTGACCTCTGGGCTGGACATCTAGAGTTTATGAAGGAAGGAATAGTGAGCCACTCTGGCTTTGCCCTTTCTTTCCCTTGCTTCCTAGACTATCAAGAGAACTGTGTGGTTAGAAAGTTTGTGGGCTAGGAGGTGGGGGAGGATGAGGATATTGGGGCTGACAACTTCGTTTGACTGACAGTCTCACCCAGTAGCCACATTGCCTTTGAGACCCAAGAGTTCTCCTTCCCTTCAACAAAAAAAGGGGAACTGAGCGGGGGAAGAACTGTGAGTGCTAAAGCAGCCTATAGCTGGAAGAAGAGCCCTTTTCCCTTATCCCCAAGGGTAGAAGGAGCAGTGTGGCACAGGATAAATCATCTTAAACACTTTTCTTCTCCATGTGCTGAAGCCGGGACACAGGCATCCATACACAGGTGCAGCAGTGTACTGTGACTTCGTTTTACCTTAATGATCACATGGATATTTAGGCTTTTCCCTGTGCTGCTTCACAGATGGTTGTTAATGGCTTTAAAGTTATTAAAAGACTAAAAAAGTACCAAGGTTTTCTACTTTCATGTTATTTGAGATCTTAAAATTCCTCACACTGAAAGGAACAGACATTAAAAAATTAAAAGGTACCATGAGTGAGTTTCAAGGAGATTCTATTTTATTACTCTCCAATATTATCTTTAATAGAACCTTGACATTTCCCTTCATGTCTGAGAAGACACACTGACCTTCTGGATAAAATTGAAAGAAAAAATATATTCTGTATGGTTGCTAACTGGAACATTTTGCTAAATCCTCTTCATAAGGACAGATCCGTCAGTGACTGAGCCGTCTACCGTCTCATGTCTAAGTGTGTTTTCCTAGTGAGAACCCTCGGGATGGGGCCAATGGAGAGTTAACATTCCTAATAAAAACTAAGTGTATTCCGACAGTGAACTGACGGTCGAGAGTTCTGAGTGATCCGCACTCCTCACAATCACCATTCACAGTGGACTCTGTATCCTTAAAGTAGTATTATTATCTTTAAGGTGTCACTGGTTGAAAACCATTTGGCTGGCCTGGAAGGAAGGGCACTGGCAGACATGTTTGACTTCCTGTCCAAAGAGCTGGTGCGGCTGCAGGAGGAGAGGCGGATCCACGCCTTCGCCATGCTGGCCGAGCGCCAGCGGCGCATGCGCGAGGCGGAGGAGAGCGGCCGGCGCCAGGTGGAGCAGAGGCGCATGCGCGAGGAGGACCAGATCTTCAAGGAGGCAAGTGGGGCCGGGCTGCAAATGCCCTGGAAGGAGGCAGTGAAACCAAAGGAAGCCCGTGACGTGAAATAGCCTTGGGATTTTGTCTTTCACTTTATTCAAGAGCTAGGCATTGGGTCCCTGCTGCATGCCAGGCGCTATGCAAAGGCATTGTGGGATATTTTGGAGGAAAAAACAGACATGGTTTTCTATTTCTTGGAGCTTAAGTAACATCAAACATGCGCATAAGAACAGAATTATAAAATGCAATAGTTCCATGAAGGAAACAAATGGGGCCCAGTGGCATGTATTAAAGAGGTTGCTCCGCTTGTTGTGTGTAGAGGTTGGAGGAAGGACAGAGTAGATCAAGGAGACCAGGAAGGAGGCTGCTGACGTAGGCAGGCCTGGGTGAGACACGGCAGAAATCAAGCATGGCGCTCAGTTTAGGGCTGAGGGACTGGAAACGGCTGTTCTCTTTTGAGATAGGTAAAGTGAGAGAATAGATTTAGGGGCGGGGTAAAATCAGGAATTCAATATAAATTTGGGATGGCTTAGTGGCATCATTTTAGTAGATGGATTTACAAGATGAAATTTAGAAGAGAGGTTTTGGCTAACGACATAAATTTGGAAGTTAATGTATCAGGTTGGTAAATAGAATTCTGACCTAGACATGAGGGATATGAAGTTCCACAGTAGCCAAGACACAAATTCAGAGGAAATTCTAGGAACCCATAACTTGTCAAAGTACTCTCACCGTCATAGAGAAGACGAAAGGTCAGGTGTTGACACTGGAGGGTGTGGGAGGAGCTTATCTCTGAAGGGAGCTGCCCTGTGACTAACACTGCCCCTCCAACATACACACACACCTAGAGGTGTAGGGACCAGAGTCAGGTACTTCTCTTCCTGTCGTCAAGAGAGAGGAGTTTCAGTGGGACCAATTGGAGAGCTTGTAATGTATTCTTTCATGTAGGGTGTCTGACCCCTAGGAAATGGAGAGGAGGAGAGCTGGGCTAGCCAGTGGCATCGGGTGGGCACGGAAGAGGCTGCACAGGCGCTTGCCATGTGTCAAGGCCAGGCTGCGTGAGCATTTCCCCTGGACCGGATGTAGAAAGGAGAGAAAAGCCAGTCTGGAACTTTAAAAAGTTTCCTCAGCCGGGTGTGGTGGCACACTCCTATAATCCCAGTACTTGGGAGGCTGAGACAGGAGGATCTCAGGTTCAAAGCCAGCCTCAGGAACTTAGTGAGGACCTCAGCAATTTAGCAAGACCCTGTTTCAAAAAATAAAAGAATAAAATAGTGCTGGGGGTGTAGCTTGAAGGTAGGATGCCCCTGGGCTCGATCCTCAGTACCACATACACACACACACACACAAGTTTCCTCTTTTTTTTTTCCACAGTGCTCTCTGAATCTACTTGTGGATACTTTTGAGCTCTTCCAAGTAAAAAACAAAAAAAAATGCTATGTCAACTTTGGGGTCTTATTTGTTCTGAGATTCTACCTCTGAGCTACCCCTCCAGTCCTATTTTTATTTTTATTTTGAAACAGGGTCTCACTAAGTTGCAGAGAGCCTCACTAAGTTGCTGAGGTTGGCTGTGAACCTGCAATCCTCTTGTCTCAGCTTCCCAAGTACTCGAATTGCAAGCATGATCCACCACACCTGGCTAAGTTCAGGTTTTTAACTTAACTAGATCATCTACGATGTATAACAGCCTATAATAATTTCTATTCTAGCTTCCTACCATCTTAACACATTTTGCTTCAAAAATAGTTACTGAAATTTAGAAATTATCAGCAAATCAGAAATTACTATCCCCTTACCTAATATCACTAAGGAAAAACCAGCTGGGGATGGGAAGAACCAACTAGGGGTGAGAGTAAAAAGAAATGAAACAGAGGAACCACAACACCCAGAAACAACAAGGAAGGAGCTGGTAAAGAGCTTCCTGGGAACGTATCATCTAAATGGGAATGATGCCAGAAGTTTCAGCATCAGATGTCTAGAAAGGACATGAAAGAGTTAAGATCACCTTCCAGCCTGATTTAAGGCCCACTTATGTAAGGAACGTGTCCAGTGATGGACCCACAGATGCCAACACCAGCCATCATTTTAATGCCTAGTGTCCCTAATTAAAATACAACTGCTAGTTTCTTTTTTTTTTTTTTTTTTGCGGTACCGGGGATTGAACCCAGGGGCGTTCTACCTCTGCGCTACACCCCCGGCCCTATTTTTTATACTTTATTTTGAAACCGGGTCTCACAAAGTTGCGGAGGGCCTCACTAAGTAGAGAGAGAGAGAGAAAGAGAGAGAGAGAGAGAGAGAGCTGAGGCTGACCGTGAACCTGGATCCTCTGGTCTCCACCTCCCAAAGTACTGGGATTACAAGCGTGCGCCACCACGCCCGGCACAACTGCTATTTTCTTTCCTACTTCCTTGCCCTTCTTTCTTGCAGACCCTCTTGAAGAAAAATATGTTAACACATAAATATACCAAAAAACAGAAATGTGTATATTTAGTGAATTTTCAGGAAAATAACATAGTGAGAAATGCAGATACAGAGAGTCGCAGACTCATATTAAAATACACACTTTTGTAAGTACATTCACAAAGAAGTACTCACAAATATAATCCTGTGTGCACAGTGTTAGCAAAGACATGGAGGAGCTCTCATAGACGCACACACAGCCACCTGTTTCCTTATACACCATGCACTTAAAGCACGGATATGTCCAGAAACATACACATTAATTAAGATGTATGTAAACACACAAGTACATATATTTCTATGAGTAGACAGCATTAACATTTCCCCCTCTTTACTGATTTACAACTCAGCTGTCTGATGGTTTCATAGAGGTGGGACTTGTTTCCTGAATGAGATGGTAGGTTCTCTGAGAACAGGCTGTTGTGCCTTCTGCAACACCAGCATAGGTCCCTGTACATACTAGACATTCAGCATATGTGTTTTGCTTAGTTAGTGACTTAGTTGATGCTGTCATTGAGAAGCTCCCACAGGGGAGGCATAAGGGTTTGAAGTTGGTATTTTTAAGGTAGATATACAATGAGTATCTCATACATAGAGTTGTGCTGCAGTGCCTGTCAAAAAAACAGCTCCTGAGTTGTTACTGAGTCCTATATATTATCTCATATCCCAAGAAATATTCAGATATAAAATAGAAAAGTGCCTTTCCTCCAAGAAAAAAATCTGTTGAGGAGACAATACATAGAAAACTCACTATGTCATGGTTGGTGCTTACGACACTTCCTGTGTCTGTACCTGTGGAGCAGGCAGAGCTGCACTGCATTGCTTCTGGTTGCGTACTCAGGGAGCCAGGTTATAAAGCAAAGGGAGTGTTTACCACGATGGTCCTGAAAGCAGAGAGGGGGCGTGGTCAGTGTCCTTCTGAGGACGTATTAACAGTGACTACATGGCCGCTGGCTTTACCCTCATTCATTATACTGCACATTTATGTGCTCTGCACTTTAAAAAAAATCTGTATTCTAGTTCATGATTTCAAGAAATATTTAAAAAGAAGCCATCCAGGGTTAGTATGATAGTTCAATTAATTCTTCAGAGAACCAGGGTCTCTCTAGTTTTCTGTTCCTCAACTCCGAAGGTATGGCCCTTGTGGCACTTTAAGGTGACTAGTGGCGTTCAAGCATTTTTGTCCCCATGAAATAAGAAATAAAAAGAAGACAGGTCTTTTCCTTTTAGAATCCTTTCTGGAAGTTGTACACATAACTTCTGCAAACATTTCCTTGGTTAGAACTTAGCCAGTTCCTGTGGACACTAGGAAATTTAGTCTTTATTCTAGGCACCTGTGTGCACAGCTCAAATGCAGGGGTTCTGTTATTTAAGAGGAAAGGCAGAGAGGACACTGGGAGATGCCTGCTAACCTCTGCTACGGTCAGGTAGGTTGGCCAGGCCACGCTGCTGACATGGAAAAAGGCAGGTTCCAAACCAGGGCTGTTGATCTGAAGCCTGTGGTCTTTGCAGCACTGTATTGCCTGCTCCAAGTAAGAGCCATTATTCTAAACAGGTGGGGGCTGCCCAGAATGAACAGGTAGGTGGATGAGAAACAGAAGGGACTGCTGACTTAATGAATGAAATATATGTGCTGAAAAAAGGACCAACCAATGTTTGTGAATTTTTCCTGCCTTCTTTATAATAGTTGTTCTTAGTAACTAGGGGTATTTTTGCTTTTTGAAGGTGGTTAAAGTTCACCAAAGTACTGTCACCTCCTATCTGGAAGACATAATACTGAATACTGAAGAGAACACTGCAGAGGAACAAGCCAGATCAGAAATTGAGAAGATGGCTGAGGAAATCAATGACATTGCCTATGAACTGGAAAGCCGGTACGTACTAAGAGAATAGATTGTAGAAGGGCAGCCCGTTTGCTGCTACTCATTTGTGAGTTTTCAGAAGCTTACAATTTCACCACCAAGGAGAAACAAATATATAACTCATGTTTTGGTATCCATAATTTTCTTTTGTTTTGTTTGCTGTACTAGGGATTGAACCCAGGGACATTCTACCTTCGAGCTACACCCCCAGCCCTAATTTTTATTCTTTATTTTGAAACTGGGCCTCACTAAGTAGCTGAGACTGGCTGCAAACCTGTGATCCTCCTGTCTCAGCCTCCCAAGTACTGGGATTACAAGCATGCGCCACCACGCCACCACACCCGGCTCAGTGTCCATTGTTTTATCAGCATACTCTTTAGAAATTGACATGTGTCGGGCCGGGCGTGGTGGCGCACGCTTGTAATCCCAGTACTTTGGGAGGCGGAGACAGGAGGATCCGGGTTCGCGGCCAGCCTCAGCGCGCATGCGCGCGCACGATCGATCGATGGATACATCGATCGGTCTCTCTCTCTCTCTCTCTCTCTCTCTCTCTCTCTCTCCCTCTACCTAGGGAGGCCCTCCGCAACTTCGTGAGACCCGGTTTCAAAAATAAAGCATTAAAAAATAGGGCCGGGGGCGTAGCGCGGAGGTAGAGCGCCCCTGCGTTCAATCCCCGGTACCGCAAAAAAAAAAAAAAAGGCTCTATTGATAGAGCATTTAAAAAAAAGAAATTGACATGTGTCTACCTCTGTATGGTAGGAGCATAGGGAATTGAATTCTCAGTAATCCCCTACAATCTGGATTCCTTTCACCTTACATACTTGTAGGATACACAGAAGCATAAAAGTAATGTGGACGTGTGTGTGCAATGTTATTTGGATTTGATCCCAAGGTTTCTGGCTTCCATGAATCAGCTGTATTTCTAACATTCTCTTACTAGCAGGCCAGTAAATGAAGGACAGGGTCAAATTCAGATTTTCCATGGAGTTAAACAAGCTCATCAGGAATGTGATAATTCAGATCATTCACTTGAGGAATAGGTGATGGCAGGATGTAGGCAGCATTGTTGTTCATCAAGCAGGGAAGATCTAAGTGTAAATCAGCAGCTCAAGTAAAGAAACAAAATAATTTAATTTTTTTATTTTAATTTTTTAGCCGAACACATCTTCAGTCAGAGGAGATTGTTGCTGAGTTGGTTTATAGTTTTCTCATCCCAGAGGTGCAAAAAGAGTTTGTCAAAGAAAAAGGTAAGCTAATGCAAATGCTTCTCTTTAGGATTTTTTAAAGATGTAGATTATTTTCAATATCACAGAGATTTTAAACTACATAGAGGTATGGGGAGATTTCTGAAGGCAAAGCACTGAGTTCTCTTATTTCAGAGTTTGTCGATTTCTCTCCCTGCTGTCTGGCTGCAGAGTATAATCACTTCTAGGAGAGACAGGATGCAGTTCTAATAAGCTTGACAGAGTTTCAAGTTCCAACCTTTGTTAAAAGGAAGTTCCCACATTCCCAGATGAAGTATATTCTGTGATTCAAACCATAACAGCCTTTTGCAGGCAATTTAGCAAGACCCTGTTTCAAAAAAAAAAGGAGGGGAGCTAAGGGTGGAGCTCAGAGGTAGAATGCCCCTGGGTTCAATCTCTAGTGCCATAAAAAGAAAAGAGAAGAGGAGAGAAAGGAGAAAAGAAAAAGCAGATTCTTGCAGAGCTCTGAGACTATTGGTGAGAGGCTGGATCTTAGAGGGATGCACTCAGGACACAGCAATATCTAGGTGAAATGGTAGCTCCAAAGCAGCTTCCCAGGTGAGGGAAGGACTGAGGCATGGAGTGGAGGCAAGCCAGGAAGGAGGAAATGACGAGGCTGAACCAAAGAATGTGAACAGAGGGCACAGCAAGAGATAAGGCCTGGCTTTGGTTTACTTTAGATGTCTTACTAAGCCGGGCGTGGTGGCTCACGCCTATAATCCCAGTACTTAGGAGGCTAAAACAGGAGGTTTGCAGGTCCAAGGACAGCCTCAGCAAGTAATGAGACTCATCAACCTAGTGAGATCCTGTTTCAAAATAAATAAATAAATAAATTAGGGCTGAGGGTGTAGCTCAGAAGTAGAATGCCCCTGGGTTCAATCCCCAATACCACAAGAGAGAGAGAGAGAGAGAGAGACTGTCCTACTAAAACAGAGAACAGATCATTTTTATCCAATCCAATCATCCCCAATTCAAAAATTATATGGTTTGCAAAATGACCATTTTCATCATCGTTACTACCGTCTTGAAAAGGCCCAGGGAAGGGGTCTCATTCAGACTTGTCTGTCGCTTTGACCCAGTGAGGAACGCACAGCGGAAGCACATTCTGGCCGCGCATCAGATCATCCACGGGCACACGGAGGCCATGGTCCACCGGTATTTCACTGAGCAGCCGCAGAGGACCTCAGACGCTGACAAGCCGCTTGAGGAAGGAGCTCAAAAGGAGGACAGCAACTAAGGTGAGTTCGCGATTTCCACCTGGAAGGAAGCAGAGAGGAAGGGAAGCAGCAGTGTTCAGCTCCGTGCTGTGCTCTGACAAGCGTAATGTGAACGGATTGTCCACTATTTTAAGAAAATGACGTACACACACAAAATTATCAATGCCAACTCAGTGTGGTGCATGGGGAGGGTAAAGGACAGGGTGGGAGTCAGGGGAGGCTCACCGAATGCTGTGTGCGTATCTCTATCTCTCTGAACTTCATCATGATGTATTATTAAAGTGTGTCTATAATAATAAAAAAAGTTAGAAAAATTAATGGTATGTGCCAGGCAGGTGGCACACACCTATAATCCCAGTACTTGGGAGGCTGAGACAGGAGGATCGCAGGTTCACAGCCAGCCTCAGCAACTTAATGAAGCCCTGTTTCAAATTAAAAAATAAAATAGGAGCCGGGCGTGGTGGCGCACACTTGTAATCCCAGTACTTGGGAGGCTGAGACCCAAGGATCCGTGTTCGCGGCCAGCCTCAGCTACTTAGTGAGGCCCTCTGCAACTTAATGAGACCCTGTTTCAAAATAAAGATTAAAAAAATAGGGCTGGGGGTGTAGCTCAGAGGTAGAATGCCCCTGGGTTCAACCCCCAGTACCACAAAAATAAATAAAAAAAATAAAATAGGGTTGGGGGTTTGGCTCAGAGGTAGAATACCCCTGGGTTCAATCCCCAGTACCACACACACCAAAAAAAAAAAAGAAAAGAAAATGCATCCTTTCCATTTCAACTGGCAGGTTTCATCTAGGTTGTGGCACCTACTGGTGAGATTAATATAGAGTTGATATCACAGCAATCAGACTCGTAATCTAGAAAGCTGGACTCGAGACTCCTTTAGTGGGTTCTAGCAGAGAACTGTACTCTATCACAAATAAGCCATAGAATGTGTGAGTATTATTTTAAAAAGCTTGTTCTGGCCGGGCATGGTGGTGCACGCCTGTGATCCCAGTACTTGGGAGGCTGAGGCAGAAGGATCACAGGTTCGAGGACAGCCTCAGCAACTTAGTGAGGTTCCTCAGCAACTTAATGAGACCCTGTTTCAAAATAAAAAATGAAATAGGGCTAGAGGTGGAGCTTGGAGGTAGAATGCCTCTGGGTTCAACCTCCAGTACCAAAAAAAAAAAAAACCAGCTTGTTCTGATGAAGGGGGACATGGGACATGGTATGCCCTAAAGGTCTGTGTCCCGAGGCACAGACCCTACCCAATCCTTCTCCTCTTCCTCCTCCTCCTCAATACTGGGGATTGAACCCAAGGGCATTCTACCTCCAAACTACAACATCCCAGCCCTTTTTATTTTTTGAAATGGGGTCTTGCTAAGTTGAGAAGAGTCTTGCTAAGTTGCTGAGGCTGGTCTTGAACCTGTGATCCTCCTGTCTCAGCCTCTTCCCAAGTACTGGGATTACAGGTATGCACCACCATGCCCAGCTTGAACCCAATTCCTCTGCTCAACTTAACATTTATACTCAAAAGATTAATACAGACCACACGTGGCTTGAATCTACTCAGCAAACACAACTTCCAGAAGGGCAACATGAGACATTTCCCTTCCTGCAGGAGCTCTTGCCATACCCACACAGGACACATAGCTATTTTCTTTAGCCCCCAGATAAAAAGATTCACATCGGTGGGTACAGGAGCTGCCCTGCCCCATAAGCTTCACACCCCATGGGCCAAAATCTCTTGTGATAACCTCATAGGCATAAATAGTTTCCAGGGTCCCCATAATGGATTTGCCCAGTTACAAAAGTCAGCTCACTCAGAGAAGCTCAAAGCTACAATTTCCTCTTGTGCATTAATCATTTAGTATAATTCCTCCTGGTCCAGATGCAATTTTTACCAGTCAGGGGTCAGTTTTCCTTTAAGTAGTTAAAGTTGCTTAGTAACATAGTTGACACATACCACCTTATCTATCAGGTTACCAGGAGAACAGAGCCGAAGAGTCAATGGAAAGTAAAACCACTTTGGGAAGGGGAAAGGGAGCGAACCTTGGCCTGGACTTTCTCCCTCTGCCCTTCCATGGCAGAGGCACGTTTTCTGCTCTTTTGCCCTGAGAGCGCCGTTGTGTTGGGGGAAAGCACTAAGGCTCAGAGAGAACTTTTGTCCTGGAATCCAGAAGGTTTTGCCTCAGCGTTCAGAAGCTCTGCCACTAACTGACCCTCAGCATCTGCTCAACTTTCCCCACACAAACATTCCACAGAAACTGCCCTTCAGAGTACTCATAAGCAGGCCTGCTCCTGATGTTTGTGAGACCCGTATCAAAAGTATCTATTGAAGCTTCACATCATATGAAAATATGTAAAAGTTATAAATCAAGCTAACATACTATTATATAAAATGTGTTCTACCCACCTACTTTGACAAACTGTTCCATTGATGGTTCGTTGATGTTTGGGTGAGTTATCAGTGTATACATGGGCTTTAAGAAGTTAGAAATAAGAGCCGGGCGTGGTGGCACACGCTTGTAATCCCAGTACTTGGGAGACTGAGACAGGAGGATCACAGGTTCATGGCCAGCCTCAGCTACTTAGTGAGATCCCCTGCAACTTAGTGAGACTGTGTTTCAAAATAAAGAATAAAAAATAGGGCTGGGGTGTAGCTCGGATGTAGAATGCCCCTGGGTTCAATCCCCAGTACCGCAAAAAATAAATAAAATAGTTAGAAATATATATGTATAAATACAAACCCAAATACATAAGCATTGTGCCTGCAATATACACAGACTATTTCTGGGAAGAGCAACAAGAAGTTGGTAAGTAGCTGTTGCTAGGCACGGCAGCTGGAGGTGATCCTGGGGAGGGACGAGACTTATTTTCCCCAGGTTGATGTCTTTTTGTGGTTGGAATTTTTACAATGTATTTTTGGAATTTTTACAATGTATGCATATTAATTTTTCAGTTATACCGCAAAAAAAAGAAAAGAAAAAGAGAGGCTATACACATCATGTAAATAATGCCAAAAGTCTGTGCTTTTCCCAGGGTGTGCAGCTCTCATGGGCTTGTCAGTGCGTGATTCCTAAGAAAAAGATTCATTTTCCTTAAACTCCAATAATTTAAAATGATTTTCAGTAATAATACTCAAAGAGCGTTATTCTCCTTGGTGTTTTCCTAGATGCTCTACTTCAAGAGAAAATTTTCCCGTGTCTCATCTCAACATTTTACTAAGATGATATGCTGGCTCGTCGAATCAAACAAAAAGAAGAGTTGCTGTATTTTTCTTATGTAGTTTTGGTTTGCTATTCATAGGACATTGGCATTATCTAATAAGGTTGAAAATAATGCATCACCCCATCACCCAGCATTTCATCTCCTAGCTGTATATCCAACAGAAATGCATGGATATGTGCACCAGCAGCGAGACAAGAATGTTCGTAGAGGTCCTGCTATTCATCATGTTCCCCAAACTGGAAACCCAAGCGTGCATCTCCGTTGGAATAGAAAAATAAATGTTGATGAATCCATACAGTGATACCTCAGCCCACTATTGAACGTAAGAGCTAAACTGTATATTCACACAATACCCACAGAGGGTGCTGTGGGAGGCACTCTCCCCATCCTTGACAAGCATCAGAGTTGGATGGATCATTCAAAGACTGGCAAATAGGAAAAACAAGCCAGGCATGGTGGTGCACGCTTGTAATCCCAGAACTTGGGAGGCTGAGACAGGAGGATCGCAGGTTCACAGCCAGCCTCAGCTACTTAGGCCCTCCGCAACTTAGTGAGACCCTGTTTCAATATAAAGAATAAAAAATAGGGCTGGGGGTGTAGCCTGGAGGTAGAATGCCCCTGGGTTCCATCCCCAGTACCACACACACACAAAAAAAGAAAAACAATAAACCAACAAAAGCTTCAACAACAAAATCAACATGGAGCCTATGTAAAGACTTTACAAAGGAATATATGCTACTCTGAAATCATAATGAAGCCTATCTTAGAAAATAGATTACTATAAGAAGCAAGAAAAGTTTCAGAAACATCTGCTTAGTGTTTTCAGTAGGAGGCAAAAAGAAAAGGCCTTGGTGACCAAAGCAGGGAATAATAAAAGCAGACAAGGTGAAAACAGACAGATGGAGGCTGAAAAGGAAAGAAAGCTAGCAGAGAAGAAAATCCACGTAAGAGGTTAAAAATCCAACGTGTATGCACCTGCAAGGAAAGAAGCATCACAGCAGAGAATGAAATTGCTGATATTGGTGATGAATTTGTTAAATAATCCAATATGGGATGGGAAGGAAAGGGCCAAGAGATAAAAATAACAAAGAGGTTAGCCCTGGGTGACCAATCCCACAAGCAGTTGAAATTCTTGAAGAAGAAACCAGAAAATTAAAATAGGAACAATAAGCAAAGTTGAATAAAAAAATTCTGAGCTAAAAAAAAATGCCTGATTGTACAAACTTTAAAGACTTTACCTTATCCTAGGAGATCTAAGACTGGGCCACTTTTTTTTTTCCTCCTAAGGATCACAGTCAAACAGAAAACTACCATACCAGTAAGAAAGCAATTGACTTTTGTTTCTTTAAAAAGGCTAACCCCAAAGAGGTAAAGGTTATATTAATTTACTTTTGAAAACTGTATCAGCAACACAACATGGAAAGTGAATTAGGGCTAATGGGATCGAAGTGGGGAGGGGAATCCTATACAGCAGAGAATGCAGACTTTTTCTGTAAAGGGCCAGACTTATTTCAGGCTTTGCAGGTCAGATGGTCTCCATTGTAGCTACTCGACTCTGCTGTTTTAGGACGTAAGCAGCAATAGGTGACATAAATGAATGAGCCTGACTGTGTGCCAATAAAATTTTACTTTAAAAATCAGCCCATAGGCCATAGTTTGCCCATACCTGCTATATAGTGATGAACTAAAGTTAAAATCAATATGTTCTTTGAAAAAGGACCTAAAGTGTCCTTTTTCAAGTAGATTCTAGTAAAGGACATAAATAATGAAACTTAGAATACTCTCTTAAAAAGATTCTTTATTCTTATCTAGTCTTTGAAAACTAAGTTTTGTATTTATACAGCCAAGGCAAAAAAAAAAAAACCCAAAAACTATAGTTTGTTATAGTGTTTTCGGAGTCCTATGCTGGGCTGCTGACTTCAGAGAGTCCCAACACACCAGGTCCATCCACTTGCTCCAGATATCAGTGGAAAGGTAATGGTGATGTAGAAAAGGAATTTTACTCAGTATAGCTACACCGGGGTAGATGTTTAGTGGGCACTCACCATCCTCAGCCCCATCTTTGGTGGTACCAACATGAACTTCATGTTTAAATAGGGGAAGAGTTGGGGCATGGGAGAAGTTATGCATAATTAAGCAATCTTGTTCAAACTGGTCTGGTTGATCATCATATCAGGTCTGGTGCATTGAAGTCTTGGAGAAGTCATCGCTTGAGGGGGCTCCCGTCATGAGAAGATTGCTTCCACTTAGGGGGCAGCCTCAGTTCCTGTTTTGGGGCAGTTGCTCCCGCCTTGGAGAGCAGTCTCTTCCTGGGAAGATCTGCCTGCAAGGCTCACTGGTCCTGGCAGGCTAGGGCAATGGCTGGAGACTTCTAGGCTCCACTCTGGGGGTCTGGAATAGGACATGGTGAAAGTTGGCAGTTGACAATCTGTTGATTATGATGTCCCTACAAATCTTGAAAATACTTATTCTTACTTTGATGCCTTCAGCCTTGAAGGGCGACAAGACAAGTTAGATAAATTTAAAGCTAATCAGGCTTCAATTATCAGTTTTTAGCCAGACATTCCTTAAATGATTAACATTAGTCTACGTGCAGAGTTGAGCAAGTCTGACCCAAAGTTGAACATAGCAAAAGCAGACAGATACAGAATGAAGGCGGAGATGCCAAACTTTATCCTGCTTTTAGGTACACACTAGGGATCTACAGACCAAGTAAAGAGCCAGTGCTTTCGGCAAAAGCAGCCTCTAACTACCTGTTATAAAAGAATCCTTAACCACAATGGCTCACACCTGTAATCCCAGAATTACAGGAGGCAGAGGCAGGAGGATGGCAAGTTCAAGACCAGACTCAGCAATTAGTGAAACTCTGTCTCAAAAAAAAAAAAAAAAGATTTCTTATTGACTAAATGAAATTTGCTAGGAGAGGAAAACCTTTTCCTGATACCAGTAACCTTCTATTTAGAATGGCCCAAGCTGAAAAACATCCCAACTTTTATAACCTTTGCTCCTAAAAATAAAACACCTATAGTGTCATTAAAGCCATGTGACCGTGGTGACTGGAGCCCTGAGGAATTGGGGCTAGATTGAACAATCCATAGCAATATAAAAATCACAGTGAACTGATTGTTGAGGTACAATCTTTTTTTTTCTTGCATACATCATCAGACACAGTAAACCCTGTGCCTTCCCCCCCCTTCTTTTTCTTTTTAGTTTTCTTTTTGGTGGTGCCGGAGATTGAACCCAGGCCCTTACACATGCTCGGCAAGCACTGTACCACTGAGCTACACCCCCAACCTTGCCTTGTAACTTTTTTTATATGCTTTTATTGGTGCATTATAGTCTCACATCATAATGTAAATCATGTTGACAATGACATACATGCACACAACACTTTGTGTCCCCCCACCTCCCCATGTCCCCCCTTCCCAATAAGGGTACTGAGATTGACATTGGTATTTTCACATATGTATGCGTAGTCAATGGTAGTAATTCCATGGAATTACAACCTAATATTTAAAAATAAATAAAGATTGTAGGAGCAGACTTTTAACCCTACTAACAATTAAAATATTCCAGAAAATTATTTCTCAAAATTAAAGACAAAATTACAATATAAGAATTTTTAATTTTTTTTATGTTTTTATTGGTGCATTGTAGTCTCACATCACAATGAGTATCAGTTTGGTGTTAACATACATGCACACAGCTCTTGGTGTCCCTCCCCCCCGCATCCCCCCCACATGTAGCACTGAGAATGATGTTGGTATAATCTCATATATACACATTGTTTATGACAGTAATTCCATAGATTCACTTCTTTCTTACCCTTCCCCTTCCCTTGTACCCCTTCCCTTGCACCACTGAGGGTTCTCCGTCGTCATTGGAGTCCCTTTTGTGTCCCCACTACTCCCTAAGTTGTGCATATTAATGAAAACATATGTCCCTTCTTTTTTTGTGATTGGCTAATCTCACTTAACATAATGTTCTCCAGATCTTTCCATTTTCTTGCGAATGCTGTTATTTTGTTCTTTATTGCTGAGTAGAATTCCATTGTGTGTATTTCCCATAATTTTGTAATCCATTCATCTGTTGATGGACATCTAGGTTGGTTCCATAAT
>PVJS01037562.1:0-19850 GCA_004027185.1 Glis glis
CGCAGGGGCGTTCTACCTTCGCGCTATGCCCCCGGCCCTATTTTTTATACTTTATTTTTAAACCAGGTCTCACAAAGTTGCGGAGGGCCTCACTAAGTAGAGAGAGAGAGAGAGAAACAGGGAGAGAGAGAGAGAGAGAAAGAGAGCTGAGGCTGGCCGCGAACCCGGATCCTCTGGTCTCCGCCTCCCAAGTACTGGGATTACAAGCGTGCGCCACCATGCCCGGCTCAGAGTTTAATAATAATTATCTGACCTCAGTGTCCAGCCATGCAGAGTTTGGAGCTTTGCTTGCTGTAGGCCAATCTTGTATTGATGTGTTCTGAGCCCAGGCCTAAGTCAGAACACAGTGAGTTGAGCAACTGGGTCTTGCCCCCAGGAACAGCTTTCAGACCTTAGGGAAATCATGCAGCTATCCCTGAATTATAAGAAGGCCAAGGGAAAAGTAGTAAGCCCAAGGAGACTTTGCTTTTACTTCAGAATGTGTTGGTTTAGAAACTGAAACCACAGAGTCTTTTTCAGAGTTGAATTGCAAGATAAAGAGTCCTGTGTCACTCAAAATTTTCAATTTGTGTGCTCCCTAAGACAACTAGACTACATGCCTTTGCTCCTTATTGTTCATTGTGCCAGACATAGAACATCTGGTCACTGCTTATAATTGCTGGATGATTGATAGTACTTTGGCCTTAGATGATTATTTGTTGTTTGAACTTTTTTTTTTTTTTGGTACTGGGGGTTGAACTCATGGGCATTCTACTTCTGAGCTACACCCCCAGCCTTTCTCATTTTTTAATATTTATTTATTTATTGTACTGGGGATTGAACTAAGGGGCATTCTACCTCTGAGCTATACCCCCAGCCAGATTTTATTTTTTATTTTGAAACAGGGTCTCACTAAGTTGCTGAGGTTGGTCTTGAACTTGCTATCTTCTTGTCTCAGCCTCCCAAGTCTTATTTTTTTATTTTGAAACAGGGTGATGCAGCTAGGCATGATGGTGCACACCTGTAATCCCAGTAGTTGGGAGTCTGAGACGGCAGGATTGCAGGTTTGAAACCAGCCTCAGCAATTTAGTGAGGCTCTCAGCAACCTAGCAAGACCCTGTTTTCTTTTTCTTTTTCTTTTTTTTTTTTTGCGGTACTGGAGATTGAACCCAGGGGCATTCTACTGCTGGACTACACCCCCAGCCCTATTTTTTATTCTTTATTTTGAAACAGGGCCTCACTAAGTTGTGGAGGGTCTCACTAAGTAGCTGAGGCTGGCTGCGAACCTGTGATCCTCCTTTCTCAGCCTCCCAAGTACTGGGATTACAAGCGTGTGCTACCACACCCGGCTTGAGACCCTGTTTTCAAATAAAAAAATAAATTAGGGCTGGGGATATAGCTTGGAGGTAGAATGCCCCTGGTTCAATCCCTAGCACCCCCACCAAAAAAAAACAACAAACCAACCAACCAGACAAACAAAAACAGGGTCATGCTAAGTTGCTAAGGCTGGCCTTGAAACTGCAACCCTCACGTTTGCAAACCTATCTCAGTCTCTCAAGTACTAGGATGACAGTTCTGCACCACTTCCCTCCCTACCCCCGGCCTTGTTAGAACTATATTCTAAAGTAAGATTTAGACAGGGGGATTGAAGGTTTGAGGCCAGCCTCAGCAACTTAGTGAGCCCCTGTTTCAAAATAAAAAGTAAAATCGAGCAAGGGGTATAGCTCAGAGGTACAGTGTCCCTGGGTTCAATCCTCAGTGACATACACACACTCAAACACACACACACACACACACACACACACACACACACACACAGTAAACTCTAGTGATAACCATGTCTTAAACTTTTTTACTGCTTTAAACAATCACTTTTTGAGGAAAGGGAATTTCCTTGTATTGTTTTTCTTTTCGTATTGGGGATAGAACCCAGGGGCATTCTACCTCAGAGCTACACCCCCAGCCCTATTTTTTTTTTTTTTTTTTTCAGTACTGGGGATTGAACCCAGTTGCAGAGAGCCTCACTAAATAGCTGAGGCTGGCCGCAAACCTGCGATCCTCCTGTCTCAGCCTCCCAAGTACTGGGATTATAGGTGTGCGCCACCATGCCCGGCTTTATTTGTTTTATTTATTTATTTTTTGGTAATGGCAATTGAACCCAGAGGCATTATACCTCTGAGCTACACTCCTAGCCCTATTTTATTTTTATTTTGAAACAGGGTCTCACTAAATTGATGGGAGTCCCACTATTTGCTGAGGCTGTCCTTGAACCTGTGATCCTGTCTTAGCCTCCCAAGTACTGGGATTATAGGTATGTGCTACCATGTCTGACCTATTTGTTTTGAGATGGGGTCTTGTTGTGTTGCCCAGGCTGGTCCTAAACTCTTGGGCTCAAGTGATCCTCCTTGAGACTGATGTCTCAGTCTCTAGTAGCTGGGGCTATGGGAGTGCTCCACCATGCCTGACTAAAATGGAAATTTTTTTTGGTGGTACTGGGGGTGGAACCCAGGGGCCTTCTACTTCTGAGCTATACCCCCAGCCCTACTTTATGTTTTTTTTTTTTTTTAATTTAGAAACAGGGTCTTGCTAAGTTGCTGAGAGCCTCACTAAGTTGCTGAGGCTGACTTTGAACCTGTGATCCTCCTGTCTCAGCCTCCCAGTACTGGGTTTACAGGTGTGCACCACCACGCTCAACTTGAAATGGAATTTTTTAAAGAATAATTACTTATGCAAATATGAAGAACTCATTTTATAGTGGGAAAGCTTCAAAGGATGTGCTCTTCAGAAGTACTTTTTTAAAAATTTAAGACCTGAGAAAGTTTATGTCTTTATTATTAGGAATCTTTTTGTTATCTAACTCAAACTATCTTAAGCACAAAAGAGAATATACATTTTGGCTTTTGCTGAGGCCTCGAGCTAACCTCAAACACAGATATTGTCACAAGGGCTGTTTCTCTGTCACTTGGGACTCTGTCCATCTGTCTGTCAGCTCTGCTTCCTTCTCACTGCATAGGGAATAACCCGTGGTACAGCTGGGGCCTGATTGCCAGCAGCTTTAGCTGATAAATCTAAGCTCACACTTTGAGCCCAGAGGGGCTTCTCTCCTAACACCCATTCCCAGTCCCACAGAAGAGCTCTGACAGGCCTCACTTGTCATCCTGAAACAGTCCTTTTTTTTTTTTGCGGTACCGGGGATTGAACCCAGGGGCATTCTATCTCTGAGCTACACCCCTGGCCCTATTTTTTATACTTTATTTTGAAACCAGGTCTCAGGAAGTTGCGGAGGGCCTCACTAAGTAGCTGAGGCTGGCCGCGAACCCGGATCCTCTGGTCTCAGCCTCCCAAGTACTGGGATTACAAGCGTGTGCCACTACGTCCGGCAAGACAGTCCTTACAACTGCTGTTGTGGGGCAGTAAGGGCAACCCTACCAGAACCACTTGGCTTGGGGGGATTGACAGTTCTCCAGAAATTGGGGTGTTAGGTCAGGTAAAAACAGAAAAGCTGCTGTTGTAGATTCTAGTCTTAAGATGGGCTGTGTTTCTTTCTTTTTTTTTTTTTTTTTTGCGGTACTGAGGATTGAACCCAGGGGCATTCTACCTCTGGGCTACACCACCAGCCCTATTTTTTATTCTTTATTTTGAACCAGGTTCTCACTAAGTTGCGGAGGGCCTCACTAAGTAGCTGAGGCTGGCTGCGAACCTGCGATCCTCCTATCTCAGCCTCCCAAGTACTGGGATTACAAGTGTGCGCCACTACACCCGGCTAAGATGGGCTGTGTTTCTATAAGTGGAAAATTCATACATAATTCTGCGAAACCTTATTGCAACCTTATTGGATAAGGATATTGGTTGCTTCCTGAAATAATGATGGCCTTTCATGCCAACTACATGCTTTGCAGGTGGAAGAAGAAATTGTTACTCTGCGCCAGGTCCTGGCAGCCAAGGAGAGGCACTGTGGAGAGCTGAAAAGGAGACTGGGCCTCTCCGCCTTGGAGGGTCTGAAGCAGAACCTGTCCAGGAGCTGGCATGATGTGCAGGTCTCTAACGCGTAGGTACCAGCCACATGGTGGGGACACCCCTGTTGGTTAGAGAGAATGCTCACCAGGGATGTGCCTCTGCCTTGCAGGTGGAGGGAGAGTGTGAGTGCTGGGGATGAGACGCCTTACAGCCACAGGAATTTAGTGAGTCTTCTTGGGAACAGCTAGCGAGAGGTCTGGTTCTTGACTTAGGGACTATACCTGGATTTATTCAGAGTCTACATATGTTTGCAAAGGTAAATGGACACACCAGTTATCCAAGCAGAAATTGACAAGAAGGTGTTGTAGGGTCTAGATTGGAGAGCACCAGTTAGGTCTTTGATGAGAATGACTTTTCTGGGTTTGCTGAAATGGACACCAATCTTCTAAGCTTTATGTGGTCACAGCCCAGGACCTCTGACCCACATGTGACTCAGTTCTCTGAATTTGGGAAGTGCTGCCTTCTGTCATGGTTGTGGCTATGTGGCTCCTCTGACACGGCATGTCCTTCAAGGTGGGGGGATGGGATGTTTCCAGAAGCCATGTCCTATAAGACAGATCGAGTTGCATTTCCCAAACCTCATCTGTGGAAACCTCAGGTTCCTGCCCAAGGATGTTGTAGGTTTTGGGTCCCAAAGGGTGTTGCTCAGAACATTTTGGGGCTGTGGGCTGTTGCCTCCTGGTTCCCTGCAACGGTGCTCTTCCCCAGGAGTCTTCTATCAGCAAAAGGCCAGGGGCCACGTTGGTTAGGCAGAGAGGAGGTGGTCAATTCTGCCCTTCCAATGCCTTAGCGGGCCTCCACCTGTCTGGTTTGGGCTACAGAGCAGGTATTCCTGCCAACTAGTCCTTCTCTGTCTCCCCTGGAGTCTCACCTGCAGTTTAAAGCCTGGTTTAAGTCATTCTAAATATTCACCACAGACTTTCTGTTTTTAGCTATGTGAGAACTTCTGAGAAACTTGGAGAGTGGAATGAGAAAGTGACCCAGTCTGACCTGTGAGTGCCTGTGCCACCAGCACCTCCTTCCTCCGCTCTTTTCCTCCTGACTCCCTGGGGCAGGGAGGCTCTGCACACTTGGCACCAAACACATTCTAGTGTTTGCTGGCTATTTTTCTCTTCCCAAGTACAAATAAAACTATGGTTTAAACTCCTATGGGACAAGGTACAGTGGCTGACAGAAATCCACTTAGCCACCAGATCATACTTAGAGCTTTGCTCTGCCTGGCACTTGTGTCTTAGCTGAGCAGCCTCAGCTGGGCTTGGGCAGCATTTTTGACTAGTAGATGCTCCGTGACTTTTGGCAGGGGGGCAAAGTGTGTGATTTTGTTGGTGGTGAATTTTTGTTTGTTGTCCCCTTCCCTTCCCCCACAGACTAAGCTCCAGCTCTTGGGATCTTATAGCTTCAGTTGTACTGAGCAGCTCAGGTGGGTGGGGCTGGTGGGATTGCAAAGAAGCCTGGGAGGTACTGCCCTATTAGTCACAGGGAGTGTCAACAGCATGAAATTACATGCTGATAGCTTTGTGTGTCTAGCAGAGCTGTAGTTCAGAATGATTTCTGCTGTTTTGAGGTCCTTAATCTAGATAATATAATGTCATCCATCTGCTCCAGTCTGTCTTTGATTGGGTAGGGTGACTATCCACACATAGTCTCTTTGTGGACCTTTCTGTCTTTTGTTTAGGAAGAAGTGCTGTTATGATTGCTGTAAAGCACAAGCAGAAAGAAGGTCCTTCCACATTTGGGCTGGAAAGAGAGGTTGCTGCTGAGCTTGTCTTGAAGGTGCCTGGGGACCAGTGTGGCTTGCTGTGCCTGTGGACCTTTGCTGGTCACATGGGTCCATGTAGCTGTGGCAGTTTGTGTACATTGGTTCAACAGCCAGCTGTTGCCCTAGGTATTCCAGGAGCACTGGTGGGCTTTTTTTTTTTTTTTTTTTGGTACTGAACCCAGGGGCATTCTACCTGTGAACTACCTGCCCCTAGTCCTATTTATTTATTTATTTATTTATTTATTTATTTATTGCAGTACTGGGGATTGAACCTAGGGGCATTCTACCTCCAAGGTACATCCCCAGCTCTATTTTTTTTAATTCTTTATTTTGAAACAGGGTCTCACTAATTTGCGGAGGGCCTCGCTAAGTGAGGCTGGCTGCGAATCTGTGATCCTCCTTTCTCAGCCTCCCAAGTATTGGGATTACAAGAGTGTGCCACCACGCCTGGCTTTTATTTTTTTATTTTGAAACAGGATCTCACTAAATTGCTAAGGGTCTTGATGAGTTACCCATGCTGGCCTTGAACCTGTGATCCTCCTGTCTCAGCCTCCCAAGTACTGGGATTACAAGCATGAGCCTTGGCCCAGCTTTGGTGGACAGTCTTTAGGGCTGCAGTAGACAGTGACTTTGCTGTGAGTAGATGTTCCTGGGGTGGAGACCATGTTTGTTATCTGTGGGTCAGGGTGTGCTGGGCAGACTCACAGTGCAGATTTAATCTGAAGGTAGTCTTGGGAGACTTCAGGATTTTGTTTTGCTACTGAGGATTGAATCCAGGGGCATTCTATCTCTGAGCTATACCCCCAACCCTTTTGTTCATTTACTTGTTTTTTTTTTTTTTTGTGGTAATAGGGATTGAACCCAGGAGCATTCTATCTCTGAACTACACCCCTAGCCCTTTTTTATTTTTTATTTTGAAACAGGGTCTCACTAAGTTGCGGAGGGCTTGCTAAGTTGCTAAGGCTGGCCGCGAACCTACAGTCCTCTCAGCCTCCCAAGTACTGAGATCACAAGTGTGCACCACCATACCCTGCTTTATTTTATTTATTTATTTATTTATTTTTGTGGTACTGGGGATTGAACCCGGGGCATTCTACCTCCAAGCTATACCCCCAGCCCTATTTTTTTTTATTCTTTATTTTGAAACAGGGTCTCACTAAGTTGTGGAGGGCCTCACTAAGTAGCTGAGGCTGGCATCCTGTCTCAGCCTCCCAAGAACTGGGATTACAAGCGTGGGCCACCATGCCTGGCTTTGCTTTATTTTTTTATTTTGAAACAGGGTCTTGCTAAGTTGCTGACGCTGGCCTCACACCTGCAATCCTTTCTGTCTCAGCTTCCTAAGTACTGGGATTACAGGCATGTGCCACCAGGCCCGGCTTAAGGACACAGAATTCTTTTTTTTTTTTTTTTGCGGTACCGGGGATTGAACCCAGGGGCGTTCTACCTCCGCGCTACACCCCCGGCCCGATATTTTTATACTTTATTTTGAAACCGGGTCTCACGAAGTTGCGGAGGGCCTCACTAGGTAGAGAAAGAGAGAGAGACGGGGCGGGGGGGAGCTGAGGCTGGCCGCAAACCCGGATCCTCCGGTCTCTGCCTCCCAAAGTACTGGGATTACAAGCATGCGCCACCACGCCCGGCCTAAGGACACAGAATTCTGACCCCTCTGAGAAACTGGTGGCTTAGTGTACAAGTGCAAGTGTGTAAGGGATGCCCCTTTCTGAGCTCTTCTCCTGGCAGAGGCTGTTCCCTTGGAGTCTTGCCCTGACTCTGTTGGTGGAAGAGTTGTCATAGTGATGCTGCCAGAAGTGGGGGCTTTCTGCACTGATAGCCCAGGAGGATGGGGCAGCTCGGGGTGAAGACTGGAGATGCTGACTGCTCTGAGTCCTCTGCTTGGTAGGTGCCTTTCCCAGTTGAGAAGCCTGAGATGGGCTGCTGGCAGGATTCTGCTGCCTGGGGCTTTTGCCAGGGAAGGCGATGGGAGTGATAGTGATGGTCAACTTTCCTGACCAATGTGTTCATAGATTCCTTTCAGCCAGCATCACCCCGGAGTAGTGAAATGGGGTGTAGCAGAACATGGTTCAGTATGCCATGTGCACCTCTGGTCTTTGCCCTCAGGAAGCTATGCTGTGCTTACATTTATTTATTTATTTTTTGCGGTACCAAGGATTGAACCCAGGGGCGTTTTACCTCCAAGCTACACCCCCGGCCCTATTTTTTATACTTTATTTTGAAACCGGGTCTCACGAAGTTGCAGAGGGCCTCACTAAGTAGCTGAGGCTGGCCGCGAACCCGGATCCTCCGGTCTCAGCCTCCCAAGTACTGGGATTACAAGTGTGTACCGCCACGCCCGGCGCTGTGCTGTGCTTACAGAGCTGAGACGCCTCTGGTGTTGTCCTCTGCCAACTAGCCACTTCTGTGTTTGGGACTAGCCATTACCTTGTTACATTCCTTTTACAGGTTAATCTAGGTGAAAACCCATTGTTGAGAGCAAACCACACTCTCAGTTTCTGGTTGGTCCACTTTATTTTTTGTGTGTGTGTGGTACTGGGGATGGAACCCAGGGGCATTCTACCTCCGAGCTATACCCCCAGCCCAATTTTATTTTTGTATTTGAAATGGTCTCACTAAATTGCTGAGGGCCTCCCTAGATTGCTGAGGCTGGCTTTAAACCTACAATTCTCCTGTCTCAGCCTCCCAAGTACTGGGATTACAGGTGTGTGCCACCACACCCAGCTTAGTTGGTCCACTTTGAGTTCTTTGGGCTGTAGGTGATAGCAGACAGAAAGCTAAAGAGAGTGCCAGGCAAAGGGGGAGATGGGAGGTCTCACCTGACAGAGAAGCTCCTGTTCCCATCTTTGCTGCCCAACAACAGTGTTGTTGGTGTTAGTCTTACTGTACTAGTTGCTGTACAGGGAGCTGGTATTTTCTGGTTGGCCTAAGTAGGGATGGGGGTAGCCTGGATTCAATCCCCAGTGCCGCTTGACGTGCTTGCACATGTGTATGCACACACACACACACACACACACACACACACACACACACTATTTCTACTTCAGACTATTTTACGTTCAGGGAAAAGCAAGATTGAAGATATGTTCTCAATTTGTACTTCTGCAACTAGATTTTGCCAGCCCTTAGTTACCTTGTACCTGGTGTTTGATAGAAAACACCCTTGTTTCAGGTGCAGTCTGTTGCTTACAGAGAATCTTGCTTCCCTTGCTTTGGCAGGAAAGTATGCAGGTGGCTGTGCCTTGGGTAGGCACCAGCAGGCACTATGAGGAAGGCCTGGGAGGCTGCAGAGCTCTTCCTTGGGAGTACCCCTGCCCTGGGTCACAGCCTCCTTAGGCTACCAGGTGGCAGTTGTTTGAAGGTGGTTGGAGAGCAGTGGACGCTGTCACAGGTTCCTGTTGGGAGTGGGGGACGGTGTGGGAGGAAGAGCTCATAAGGCCCTTGCTAGTGTCTCTTGCATCCTAGTGACACTCACAGAACATGAGCCTGCGTCCTAGGAGGCCAGTCTCAGCTCTTAGTTACTCCCTCAGGCTTAGCCAGGTTTGTTAGAGGAAGCTCTCTACGTTGGCCTGGTGATACCAACAGCCTCAGAAGCCTCCCCCAGCCTTGACTCAGCCTCAAGTTCCCTGGCTGCCTTCATTGAGGAGCTGCGGCCTGGAGGCTTTGAATTTGGGTTTCGGTGAGGGGCTTTGTCACAGTGGAGGCTCCTGTGTCCTTCATTTGTGGTGGCTGCTGGACAAGAGGTGACAGCCTCAGGTGTTGGCTCTCATGCTGGGCCCAAGAGTATCCCTGGCATCCCTGGGCAGCTTCAGCACCCTGCCTGCCCACCTTGCACCTTTCTGGAAATGCTGGGGCCACAGAGTGGTGTCCCAGTGTGATGTGTCCACATGTGGTGGACACGGGAGGGGGCAAGAGATGGAGTGGCGGTCTTTGCTGTGGGCCAGACCCCTACCCATGCACAGTCGAGGGAGTGTGACAGTGAGATGAGCCTGTGTTCTAAAGGGACATGCAGACAGTGTCGGAAGATGGGTGTCCTTCAGTCTGGAGATGGTCACTCACAGGGGCCAGTCTGCGCTGTGGACGTCCCCCGAGGGGTGCAGTTGGGCTTTCATTCTCCCCTCTGGGGACTGTCTTATGTGAGAAAAAGAAAGGGAAGCTTTGGGCCTGCACTGGCTGGTTGGTCAGAGCTAGGGACTTTTCTGGCACTGCCCACCCAGGTGTGTAGACAGACCCATGGTCTCTGTCATCTGTTTTCTCTGTAACAGGCAGGTGTTTCCCAAGCAGTCAGAGGTACTGTGAGAGGGCAGGAGAGTGGGCCAAGTTTTAGGTACAGTGGAGGTGAGGGTCAGGAAATGAAGTGTCATCACAGGGTCAGGAGTTGTGACTGCCAGTAGGTCAGAAGCAGGTCTGCAGTGCAGCAGGGAGGGACTTGGGTGGTGGAGCAGGTGCTGTGTCTCCATGACAATGCAGTGAGTGCTCACCACCTGCAGACTCCTTCCCATTTCTCCCTCGGGTACTCTCCTGGAGCTTCCTGTCCTCGGTGATGGGTTTTGGCTGCCCTTGCTGTTTGGTTGATCTAACTGTTATGTCTTCTTCCCAGCTACAAGAAGACCCAGGAAACCCTCTCACAGGCAGGACAGAAGACATCTGCTGCCCTGTCCACTGTGGGTTCTGCCATCAGCAGGAAACTTGGAGACATGAGGTGAGACCCCGGAGGCCTGGCTAGGGCAGTGTGTTGAGGAATTGTAAATTCTGTGGGGAGCTTGCCTTAAGTCAGGGCTCAGACACAGCCTGGGGTGGCCACTCCAGCCCAGACCAGTCTGTACATTCACTTTTGGGGGTTCCTCTGCTTCCTGCTTTCTGCCTTTGCCATTTCTGTATTTCTCAAGAGAGGGACCCACACTAGTCCACTGGGCAGCCTCTGATGCTTGGCACTCGCGGGAGGCTCTTTTCCCTGGAGCTCTGTCGAGAGGTAGTGATGTGGCCTGGGGCTTGGGGTCAGGATGGGTATCAGTCTGGGCAGGCCACAAGCCTGGACCTAGGACCGGTCTTCAGTGTGGTGTTTCCTCAGGTGTCTGCCTGTTCAGGGCTCAGAGAGAGTACATTTACGGACCAGGATGCTCGGCCTTTTGACTCTTCTTTCCCAGAGCCAGTGGGAACTTTGTGGTCATCAAAGGTGCCTCAGTGAGCAGGGGCAGGGATCAGGGAGTGAGGAGGTGGCTCAGGCACTTTGCAGCCCCAGCCTGAGGACTGAGCACCCTTGCCCTGGTTCTTTGCTCTGGACTCCCAGGCCATGCCCATTGGGTGTCCTTTGATATACAGCATGGTGTCGGGGGGACTGGGTCCTGGAGTCTGGGTGTGTAGCCTGGTGTCCTACCTCCTGACTGTATCCTTGGGCAAGGCCTTCCTCACAGGTTGTGAGAGCCGAAGACAGCTGCTGTGTGGCTCTCACCATCATAGCATCCTGGCTCCGTCTCTGGGTGCTGCCACCTGCCCTGCCCTCTTATGCTCAGGACCAGTACCCTCACTACTGGATTTCACGGTGTGCCTCTCTCTAGCCCCTTGACAAATCCCTGATCAGGATAGAGGTGTTTCCTTTCTCTTTTTTGTCTACTTATTTATTTATTTTTTTGTTGCTGGGCATCAAGCCCAGTTCCTCACACATGCTAGGCAAGAGCTCTACCACTGAGCCACACCTGTGACAAAGGTGATTTCTGGACTCATGTCCTCACAGTGGAGAATCTCTTGGCAGAGTTTCTGAGCATGCTGTTGGCTCCTTGCCCCTTCCCTTCTAGTGCCTCAGTAGGACTCAGAGTCTTCTGCGTCTCTGCTGAACTGCTTCCTCCCCTCCTGCCTTCGGTTAAGCATGTTCCAACTCTGACTGGGATTGCCTGGGGGCGGGGGAGCACTCTTGCACCAACTCTGCGCCCTGATTCTAAACCTGAGGCAAAGACACAGATATCCACACATCCAGGAACCTCCAGTGAGCAGAAGGGATGGCTTCTGCTCTGGAGCTGGGTTCACCTTCTGTTTTTGTTTGTTTGAAATAATCTACCCCCTCAACGCTTTATTTTTTACGTTTCTAATCTTGGAAGAGGCTGCACAACTCCTATTCAGTGTGTGTCTCCTTCATGCACCTCCGCACTGGGGCTTTGACCACACTTCCAAGTAGCTGTGGCTAGGGGTCCTTGTGTGCTGCCCCATGTGTGCAGGCCCTGTTCCCCACAGCCAAACCGGGCCTAGGAGGAAACCTGATCTGCAGCAAGGTAGGTCAGCTGGATTCCTACTAAGCTCCTTGGGATGCCCCCATGGGCTCCTGAGCTACATGGTGGTAAGCCTGGTGACAGCTGCTGGTCACATACCACTTGTGGCCTGGCCTTGCTCCCAGGGACTGCTATGGAGGTGAGGCAGGGCTGTCCCAGTGCCATAGTGGAGAATTACCACCTGTTCCTTCCTGAAATGGACCATCTTAGACAGAAGCTTTCAAGGAGAAGTGCCTGCTGGGCCAGGCTTCATGCCTGAACCACAGTGCTGTGAGGAGCGTTCTTCCCGTTTGGGCTGCTTGCTCATTTTAAGTATTCTCACTCCCTTTTGAGTTTGTCCAGAGTTTCCCGGGTGGAAATTGGAAGGGAGGGTAGAGCCCTGAGTGCTGACAGGCATGGCCGTGAGCCAGCCAGTCAGTCCAGGCTATGTTGATTGGGCTGTTCTTTAGACAGCCTGCCTTTCTAACCAGGTGCAGTGGCGCACATCTGTTACCTCAGTACTTGAGAGGCTAGACAAGAGGATCACAGGTTCAAGGCCAGGCTCAGCAATTTAGCATGGCTCTGTTTCAAAACTTTAAAAAAAAAAAAGGGGCTGGGGGGTGTGGCTCAGTGGTAAAATGCCCCCAGGTTCAATCCTCAGTACCAAAACAAAGGTGGCTTGCCTTTCTGTGGAAGCACAAGGATGTTATCCCATTTCTCTGCTACTTCTTCTCTGACAAGGAATAAGGCTTGTGCTCTTTCCTGAGAACTGTTCCTTGGGGGAGAAGGGGGTGTTGTGAACTCTGACCCCTCAGGCCAGCCGTGGTGGACCCCCATCATCTCACCAAGTGGTTACATACGGTTTCTGAGGCTGAGTCCCGTCAGCCTTCTGGTTTAGAGACTGAGGCTGAGAGTTCAGGGCTTACTTCATTATTTATTTATTTATTTATTTATTTATTTATTTATTTTCAGTATTGGGGATTGAACCCAGGGACATTTTACCTCCGAGCTACACCCCCAGCCCTATTTTTTATTCTTTATTTTGAAACAGTCTCACTAAGTTGCGGAGGGCCTCACTAAGTAGCTGAGGCTGGCCGCGAACCCCGATCCTCCAGTCTCAGCCTCCCAAGTACTGGGATTACAAGTGTGTGCCACCATGTCCGGCTCAGAGCTTCCTGAGAAAGAATCAGATTCACGAGGCTGAGAACATAAGTTTAGGGGTGGGCGATCCTGGTGGGCCCTTCCTGGTCCTTGGGTCTAAGGGTGTCCATGATGGTGCTGTGTTGGGGCAACCTTGGCCTGAGAGGCCTCTGGCATGCCCTGGGGCCTGAGGTGATGGGGAGGTGAAGAGGGAACTGAATTCAGGTCAGAGATTGGTTTACTTCAGGGTCAGATCCTCCACCCCTGGGCCGTGAACATAACTCTTCAGCAGGTCCCTGTGTTAGGAGTGCCTCCCTTTTGGCTCCCAGCATGTTAGAAGTGGCGGGCCCAGTATTGGAGTGTCTGGCTGTGTTGCTTTATGCCAGCAGCTGCCCTTGGACATGTGCATTTCCATTTTGGCCTCTGTCTGTGGTGATGGAGCCCAGAGCAGAAATGTTCAAACCCAAGGGTGCTCTGGTCCTCTTACAAAGTGCTTGTGTTCCTGTTCAGTTTCGGAGAAGTCAGGCTGCTCCATGGACTTGGACTATTGGCTCAAGCTGTCTGGCTTGCTGA
This sequence comes from Glis glis, assembly GCA_004027185.1. Classification (NCBI taxonomy): domain Eukaryota; kingdom Metazoa; phylum Chordata; class Mammalia; order Rodentia; family Gliridae; genus Glis; species Glis glis. Next base: position 13,723 of record PVJS01037562.1, read on the forward strand.
GACACATCTCACCCGTGTGCTGCTAATGGGGCCACTTGTGTTACAGGCCTGGTTTGGGCCCTCTTTTTGGCTTCTCCCCTTTAACCTCCAAACAGGTGTGGACACAGGAGCCTCTTGTTCGTGTGGCCATGCCCAGGAGGCAGAGCCATGGGCCACATGGGTGCCAGTTGTGCTCTTGGGAGCCTCTTGTGGAATTGGGCCAGGCCACATGTCTTGCTGTCACTGCCAACCTGAGCACAGGAGGAGCAGTCACAGAGTGTCCCTCCATACACTGTCCCCTGCCTGGCCTCCGGAGCTTGAGCGGAGAGAGAGGCCTGGCGCTGCTGCAGAGGGTCTTGGGCAGCACCACCTTCCTTGCCTAATGCTGCCTTCCTTCTTTTCTCCTGCTGCCACCTTTCAGGGCTCATCCGTTCTCACACTCCTTTAGGTAAGATTGGCCCTGGACACCTGCAGAAGGCTTTTCTCTGAATCAGGGAGGGTGGTCTCTGGAGGGGCCCTGGGGAGACAACGCAGGCTGAGGTGGGTGAGTAGGTGTGATGGAAGCACCCTTCCAGTGTGCGTCAGCCAGCGGCATGGTCCAGGCAGGTATTCCCTGGCCTTCCTGACACTCTGCGAGTCCCCTTCGAGTGCTTTGTGTCTGGGCAGACTCAGGCTGCCTGCTCCTTGGGCAGTGAGTTGCTGCCTCAGCCTCACAACAGTGCATGTGACTTAGCGTCTGCACCTGAGTTCATTTCTGAAAAGAAGCTTTTTCATGTAGGAGAGTGATGCCAGCCTCTTGCTTGTTCTCCATCCATGCAAATGCAAGTCCTGTTTCTTCCCTTCCTGAGAAGCAGTCCTGTCCCTCTGGCTGAGTTTTGTCTCATTTATTACCTGCGAGCCCATAGATATTCCTCCTCAGAGTCCACAGCCTGTGCTGACAAAGTGTGCACTGTGCCACGCCCTTGTAGCTGGTATTGGGAGGCCTGGAGCCAAATGTAGAACAATCTGTGACTTTAAAGATTTTTACTTAATTTATCCTGGGTGTTTTTCTTTTGCCAAAAGATGTTTTAGCTTGCTGTGACACTATCTGAAGGCTATGCAAACCAAATATTTTTCAAAAGCCCTATGCCAAGGTGTTGGGATGTAGCTCAGTGGTAGAGTGCTTAGCCTGTGTGGGGCCCTTGATTCGATCCCCAGCACTGCATGAAAAAAAAAAGCCCCAGCTCTAGGTGTCCTTACAGTTTCCCTATTTCAACGCTCTCCTTTGGCAGTGCCACACTGCTGGCTGTTCTTGGACACCTGTGGAGCCGGGAGAGAGAAGCCTCGGGCTGGTTCCCTTTTGTGGAGGGGGCCAGAGCTTGTTCCATCTCTGGGAATGGGGTCCCGCCTCTTCTGCCCCTGAGAAGTCTGTTTATGTGTGAGCCAGGCTGACAAGCACTTGCCAGTTTGGTGCCCTGTGCTAACTCTTGCTTCCTTCTCTACTTCTACCATGCTTCCGAGCAGCAGCTACTCCATTCGCCACTCCATAAGTATGCCAGCCATGAGGTAACGTGCACCCACTCATCGTCACTCCAGAGTCTGTGTCTCTGGTGGGGTTAGGGCAGTTCCCACCAGTCACATGTTGCTCTTCCTGTACCCCAATTCCAGGACCCTCTACCCTTGGCAGCTTTCTGTTGGCTAAGGGCTGGGGAAGACCCTCCTCTAGGCATACAAAGAAGAGCTAGTGGGAGTGAGACCTCCAGAGGAGACCATTCTGCCAAACTGGGCCCCATTCGGAACTTCCCACTTCTTGGCCCTGGTTGCCTACGGAGTCAGCAGGGAGAGGATGGAGAGGCAGGCACATGGATGCTGGCCCCTCTTCAGTGGGCTCTCTCTGGAGGCCTCTGTGTCTCAGAGCACTGTGGGAACTCCTGAAGCAAGGTCTGTTGCTCCCCGCCTGGTTGTTCAGGTGTGGTGGGACTCAGCAGAGCTCAGTCCTCATCAGGGAGACTCTTCTGAGGATCTGGTTGGGTGACAGCCAATGGGATGGTGCTGGCCTGCATTCTCTGCCTCCTCACCCCTCTGCTGTTCCAGAACTGTCCTCTGCTTTCCCTTCACTTGGCTACTCTGAGAGGTATGCGGGAAGGACTCCAGGACTTCCCATAGCCCCAGTGCAGAAGAGCCAAGGGTGTCCATTTAGGGCAGGGCAGGTGTGTGCCAGGTATCCCACTCACTACATGGGACTTGCGGTGCCCTGTGTGACGTCTGGGCCCGACCCTAGGTTTGGTGGATGTGGCTGATCTCAATTCTGACCTGGGGAGCCCCCAGAATGATCCTGGTTGGACTCTGCAGGGGTTGCCCCCACCCCATTTTGGTGTGTCACATTTTTGCAGTGAGGTCTCAGGATACTGTCATGATTCTTCTAGACATGACCCTAGCCCTGATGCCTTTCACTCTAGGAGCCAGCACCTAGTTGCTCTTCATACTAACATCTATTCCCTCTCTCTTTAAAGGAACTCTGCCACCTTCAAGTCATTTGAAGACCGAGTGGGGACCATAAAGGTAATTGTCCCTGGACTGTCTGGTTCTCCTGATGGGGTATGACCTGTCACATTAACTTCTTTACTTGTTATTGTAGACTCAGTTATTGAAGGAAGTCATAGGGAGAGGTCCCTTGTACCTTTATGTGGTTTCCTCCAGTGATGACATCTTATAGAACTATGGTGTAGTCTCATATCCAGGGCACAAAGACTGTGATTGCTCCTGTACCTTCTATGGCCACACCCACCTGCCTCCTGCCCTTGCCCTGCCAACCTCTAATCTGCTCTCTACCTCTATAATTTTGTCATTTCAAGAATGTCACGTAAATGAAACCGTACAGTATGTAGCCTTTTGGGATTGGCTCGCTCTCCACTCTGTATAATTCCCTGGGGGCCCATCCATGCTGCCACCTGTCAGTGATTGGTTCCTATTCATTGCTAAGTAGTGTTCAGGTTGCATAAATTTATGTAGAGAATTGAGCACAGGCCTAGGACCTGCCTTGTGTGTGTGCTCTCTCAAGTTTTTCTTTCTGAATCTTTTCCCTTTTGTAGTCTAAAGTTGTAGGTGGCAGAGAGAATGGCAGTGACAGCCTCCCTTCCCCAACGGGGAGTGGTAACCAGCCCCTGCCGGATCATGCACCTTTCTAAGCCTGTAATAGTGTCACCCAGCCACAGAACACGTGCAAGCACACCCTCATCATCATAACCGCAACTCTGCGCAATGGAGCGACCAGCCAGGGCGAGTGAACAGCCGGTTTTGAGGACAGTCGTGCCCGTCCACACGCAGATGTGGCTGCTGCCTTCGCATGAGTTAGAGAACAGTCTTGTACATAGATGTTTTACACTAAAGTTCATAGATGAAGTAGATCACTGTGTGTCCTTCCCAGGGCCACAGGAAGTGGACAGAGTGGAGCGTCCATGGGGGTATGGAGCCAAAGCCCACCTTCCCTTCAGGAATCTTGTTAGCTCACCAGAACAAGGAAGGAAGGAGAAGCATCAGGAGTTTAAAATGAGCTGCATTTTCTGGCCTCCCCTCCTCCTTCCTTAACCCACAGAAGGAATATACTCACTCAGGGTACACTGCCTGATTGCATTTTATCTACGATGCTGAGTGAGAGCACTGTCCATTTTCTGAGACCCCAGAAAGGAAACATTGTCAGCAGCTGCCTCATTGTCACACTAATGTCCTAGCAGATTCACTATTTTTTAAATGCAGTGAACTTTTCAAAAATTAAAATTCATTAAAGCAGCTTTAGCCTCATTGTTAGAGAATGTTATTTCTTTGAACTCAAGCTGAAATTAAAGCCTTACATCGCCTTATGCTTTATTTGTTTATAATCTTTTTATATATAAAATGAGGGTTCTTTAATGGGTTCTGAGCACTGTGTAGAATTTTACATCTGGCCTGTATTGCACTCTCCCCGTACCAGTTAGTGTGTTTTATTTCACTAATACCTTCTCTCCTTGTGTGTAACACATGCTTCTGTCAAAGACTGGCAGCTTCCACTAACTCCCCAAAGGGCTCTCAGGCCTCAGGGTGCAGGGGAGCCAAGAGAAGGAAAGCCTCTGCCTTTAGCATCCTTTGAACAAGATGTGCCCCTGCACAGTGCTGCCTTGTCTGGGCCTGGCCTGGCCAGTGTGGCACTGGTGGGTGGCTCCTGCCTGCCTGTTCACTGCACACAGAATGTATGAGAAGCAGAACCAGCCCTGCAGGTCAGGTCAGGGATAGGGTTTTAGAATCAGCCACAACTCTGCAGTCACCTTTTCTCAGGAGCTACAAAGATTTCTTTCCTGTTTTTAAACTGCCACACCCTGGCAGCCTCTCTCGTGCCAGGGCCTTGTATGTCGGGAGGCTTGGTCTAGAGGGGCAGCTGTGTGCCTTAGTGGTTCTTAGCAGGACATTGAGACCTTGCCTGCTGTTTTCATGTCTGCATCCCTGGAGGGGAAGGGGCTCTTCTGCTCACAGTGTCTGGTTTGATAGAATGTGATGTATACTTTGATAACCAGGTGTCCCTGGCCACTTCAGACTCCCTTCGGGGACTGCACCACACACACAACAAGCATGCAGAGGCCAGAGAAGAATACTGCTTGGTGTCCTTTTTCTGAGGTTGGAATCTGTCAATGGGGTGTGGTGAGAAGGCAGGTTTCAGAATTGGTTACTGATGTATCTTCCTACAATGAATAATGGACAGTTTGTCAATAAAGCATTCTTTTGGTGAAAATCCATGTCTGTTTGTTTGGTGTGTTTCAGGATTATGGCAAAGGAGTGGTGAGTAAAGCAGCATATGAGTACTTGCTTTTGTAGGCCACACCCTTGGGAGAGGCAGTCCAGGGACAGTCAGGGTTCAAACTGCAAAGCCTCAAGGCTGTAAAGGTAAACGGGGTGAGCTGGCATCTCTGAGGAAGCTGCATGGAAGCCTGAGCCTTCAAGGACGAACAGGAGCCTGCTAGCTTATGGGTTGAGCTGGCACTCCAGGAGCTTGCCAGGCATTCAGGATCCACCCCACTAACGCTCCTCCCTGCTCCCGCGAGCATCCAGCTCCGTCACAGTGGAGCTGTGCAGTGTAGAGCCAAGGCTTTAGGAAGCCCATGCTGACTTTGCTGCCAGCCCGGGTCACACCACCTGCAGGGAGCTGACCTTTGGAGGTGGCTTTGAGGAGGGCCATGAAGAGGGTGTATCACCCATGCCCACACCAGCTCCTGGAAGGTGTGATCTCGTACAGATGAGGGAACCATTTGAAGCCCAGTAACTGAAGCCCCAGAATTGCTAATGAGCATGGCAAGTTTGGAGTTGTTGGCTCAGATTAGAAGAAAAGCTAAGATGGCACAGGTGGGATGGGAACAGCGCCAGACAGCAGGGGCAGCTACCAGTTCTGCCCTGGAACTTCAGGGGCCATCAGCTGCCCTGGGGAAGAATGTAGTTCCGAGCCAGGTGTGGTGGCGCACGCTTATAATCCCAGTACTTGGGAGCCTGAGACAGGAGGATCACAGGTTTGCGGCCAGCCTCAGCTACTTAGGCTACTTAGTACCTCAAATCGCAAAAAAAAAGAAAAAACTGGATAGATAAGTACTCAGAAACAGGCTTCTGATCCTACTGTTGTGCATTCTCTCAGCATTTCTTCATGAAAAAGTACGGAAACAGGAACATGCGTTCTCATTCTCCTCCCTTTCCTACCTAGAAAGGTGGCACATGATACGTGCCCTGCTTTTCTTCCTATGGACAAGCTCTGCAGTGCTCACTGTGTGACCTGTACAGATCCTCAGGGGAGATCTCCATCCCCTGCTGCCTCTGCTGCTATGCACACAGCCCTTCTTGCCACCTTGGGAGCTGAGACCTCCTGTGGGGGTTAGAGGTAGCAGGGTTTGGCCCAGATGGAACAGCAGAAGTTAAGTGACAATGAATCAGATAGTACATACACCCCAACACAACTGTGAGCTGTGGTAACAAATGGTGGGAAGCACCATTGCTGCCTGCAGTCACCATTTACCCTAATTTATGCTGGAAGTGGGTTCCATGCAGTTTTTGTTTATTAAGCAAATACTTTTTTTTTTCAGTACTGGGGATTGAACCCAGGGGCATTCTACCTCTGAGCTACACCCCCAGCCCTATTTTTTTTTTTTTTTTTTTTT
>PVJS01037563.1:0-19851 GCA_004027185.1 Glis glis
TTTGAAACCGGGTCTCACGAAGTTGCAGAAGGCCTCACTAAGGAGAGAGAGAGAGAGAGACAGGGAGAGAGAGAGAGAGAGAGAGAGAGAGAGAGAGAGAGCTCAGGCTGGCAGCGAACCTGGATCCTCTGGTCTCCGCCTCCCAAAGTACTGGGATTACAAGCGTGCGCCACTACGCCCGGCTGTGGATTGTTTTTTGTATGTTAAACCAGCCTTGAATCCCTAAGATGAACCTGACTTGGGTGTGGTGTATAATTTCCTTGATGTGGTTTTGAATGAGCATTGGTAGTATTTTGTTTAGAAGGTGGGGTGTGGCTGGAGAAGGTAGGTCCCTGGGGTGTGGCCCTGGGGATTATGCTTGTGTCTTTGAATCTCTTGGCATGCTCTCTCTGCTTTTGGCCTCTGTGATATGCCATCATGCTCTGAGCTTCATAGAACCCTGGCCTCATTTGGACTGAACCAAGAATCTCCAAAAAACTATAAGCAAATAAATCTTCCTTCCTTCAGTGTGTGTTCAGTCATTTTGACTCTAGTGAGAATGTTGAGCAAGACAGTGGGCATGACACGACAGCTCATGGCATGTTTGGGGACCACAGTGACCTTTGCTTTGCTGGGAGACCTGTGGTAGCTGAGTGGCGGGGCTTAGGGGAATTGAGCCTGGCTAGGTAGTAGGACCCAGATCATGAAACACAAAAGAAAAAAAAATAAAGCTATCAAAGTTTCCCAAACGTCACTCATTACCTTCATGATTTTTTCATACCTTGGACTCCAAGAATTGATTTACTTAATGTTATTCTTCAAGTCGGTACACAATTTTATTTAATGTTTTCTTACAACAAATATTTATAGAGTGCCTACGATGTGCTAGGAAGTGTTTTAGGTAATGGACATTCAGACGTGACCCAAAGAGACAAAAATGCCTACCCTTGAGGATAGGTGACAATAAGGAACACATGAAACTTTTAGGTGACATGGCTAAGAATAAAAAATAAAGAAGAGCCAGGCGTGGTGGCGCACGCTTGTAATCCCAGTACTTTGGGAGGCGGAGACCAGAGGATCCGGGTTCGCGGCCAGCCTCAGCTCTCTGTCTCTCTCTCTCCCTGTCTCTCTCTCTCTCTGCTTAGTGAGGCCCTCTGCAACTTCGTGAGACCCAGTTTCAAAATAAAGTATAAGAAATAGGGCCGGGGGTATAGCGCGGAGATAGAACGCCCCTGGGTTCAATCCCCAGTACCGAAAAATAAAAAATAAAAAAATAAAGAAGAAAGGGGAAAGAGTCTGTTGGGGAAGGGGTATATAATTTTACAGCAGGTAGCCAGATAAATGCTCTCCAGAAAACAACCTTCGAAAATGTGATGTAGGAGCTAGGTGTGGTGCCACACACCTGTCATCCCAGTCCTTGGGAGGCTGAGACATGACGATCGTAGGTTCAAGGCCAGCCTCTGCAAGTTTGTGACACCTGTTTCAACATACACCATAAAAAGTGCCAGGGGAGTAGCTTGGAGGTGGAACCCCCCTTGTATGAATCCCTGGTATCACAAAAAAAGTGATGTAGGTGAGCAGATCATGAGACTACCCAGAGGATGAGCACCCCAGGAAGAAAGAAAAGCAAGGGCCACCGACCTGAGTTGGAGGCATGTGACTTGCATTCCACGATGGGCACAGAAGCCATGCAACTGAAGCAGAGTGAGCAAGAAGAGTGAGAGGGATGAGGTCACAATGGTATGGTGTGTGGCCAAGGGGCAGGTCATGCAGGAAGTTGTCGGTCAGGGCAAGAAATGTGGCTTTTGCTCCAGGTGAGATGGCAGGCGAACACATTGAGAAAAGACTGAAGTAGGACCTAGTGAAGAAGACACTGTAGTAAACCACGATGACTTGGGTCATAGTGGCATCAGGAGTGGATGGCTGATATGCTGAATATTAGAGACCTCGTAAAATCATCTAGCGAGTGAGAGGCTAGAGACTCCCAAGTGTTGAAGGTCTTCTAAGGTAATTTTAAGCATGAAAGTATATGTCCGATGTGCTAGTTTTAGTTTAATAATACACATTAAAATCTATAACTGTTAAAATCAAACATTCTCATCCATATATTCCTTGCAATTATCTCATCTACCACAAATGGTGTCCGAACCATACTTTAGGAAGCGCTTCTGTAATTTGGTATATTGCTACCATCGAGTATCATATAGGCATTATCTTATATAGATTTCATCTCTCTGTGCACATGTACATTCAAACGTTGACACAAAGGGTGGAAACACATATTCCAAGATGGTAACAATACTAGTATCTTGATGCCCTAGTAGATTTCCTTCTTTGTGCTTTTCAAATTGTCTTCAGTGAATATTTCCTTGGCGTCTGTAAGTCAAATTCATTTTTAAGTATTTTGGTTTGAAATATACATGCATATCTGGTTCAAACCAAATTCTTTGGTTTCTGTTTTGATCTGATAGTAAGGCATTTAACTATACGTCCCGACATCCAGAAGGAGAGAAAGGAACCAGAATAGAGGCCTACAAGGCAGGGATGAGGAGCTGTGCTCAGAAACTAGAAAGCGAATCTCAGCAGCTACACAGACAATCCTAAAGAACCCAATGGATGGCACGCCACACACACAAAATCAATATCCACAAGGGACAGACAGATAATACACAGAAGTTGCTCTTGACTTGCCATGGACCAAGCCCTTGGTCACTGCTTGGTCCAGAGCCACCTCTGCACTGAGACTTGCCTCTCTGTGATGAACTCGTCTTCTTGGCACATGCCAGCGCTATGACACCACATCTTTACAAGACACTCAGATCCTTCCATGCTAATGTTATCTAAATAATACCCAGGTAAAATAAACACTGGCATGCATACCCAGAGCTTGAGAGGCCCCAGTTCAATCAACATTAGAATGGGCTCTTCAGGAAATCAGTGAGGCTTCCCCTCTCTGTTCTAATAGTATAATTCTCATTGATAACCAGGAATAAGTGGAACATTTTAGATCAAACCACTGAGCTATTGATTCTTTATTACTAAGTAGCAAAAGAGCATAAATGTACACAGCAAACGAAAGAAGAGTAAACTCTAAAAGCACTCTGGCCAGACTGGAGTTTTTTTTGTTGTTGTTGTTGTTTTTTGCGGTACCGGAGATTGAACCCAGGGGCATTCTACCTCCGCGCTACACCCCCGGCCCTACTTTTTATACTTTATTTTGAAACCTGGTCTCACGAAGTTGCAGAGGGCCTCACTAAGGAGAGAGAGAGAGAGAGAGAGAGAGAGAGCGAGCTGAGGCTGGCCGCAAACCCGGATCCTCCAGTCAGCCTCCCAAAGTACTGGAATTACAAACCTCTGCTACCATGCCCGGCCAGACTGGAGGTTTTCAAGTAACCTTCAATCTAGTTTAAGAACCAACAGGCTGCCGGGAGTGGTGGTGCACACTTGTAATCCCAGTACTTGGGAGGCTGAGACTGGAGGATTCAGGCTTGAGAGGCCCCAGTTCCATCAAAATTAGAATGGGCTCTTCAGGGTTAGGGTTAGGGTTAGGGCCCTGTGAGCTCCTCATCCTCTGTCCTTGTCTGCAAAGGCTCTCAGAGGTCAGTGTTCTTTGCCTATGATGAGGAAACATGATATTTCCTGATTCCATAATGGCATTTGATTTTTTAAGTCCATTTCAGGAAGAAGAAGTCCCCAACAACCCAAAGAAGGCCCCTGTGTATGGTCCTGTTGATATGCAAGGGACAATGATTAACAGTGAAGTGTGCATAGAATTTTGAATACTCACAGTCCACCTGGTCAGGTTATCCAAAGTGCAATAAGAAAACCTTGAGCTGGGCGTGGTGGCGCATGCTTGTAATCCCAGTACTTTGGGAGGCGGAGACCGCAGGATCCGGGTTCGCGGCCAGCCTCAGCTCTCTCGCTCTCTCTTTCCTTAGTGAGGCCCTCCACAACTTCGTGAGACCTGGTTTCAAAATAAAGTATAAAAAATAGGGCCGGGGGTGTAGCGCGGAGGCAAAACGCCCCTGCGTTCATTCCCCGGTACCACAAAAAAAAAAAAATAAAAAGAAAAGAAAACCTTGCATTTACCATCTCTGAGCAGAGCACCATGTGCCCCAGCCGAAGGGCTTCTGTTCCCTTACTTATAAAGAATCGAGTCTCTTGGGGCTTGTGCATTCGAGACTGGTACACACTCACTTTCCCTGGGTTACCTTCTTGGAAGTGTTTCCAGGTCCCGGAAGCCCTGGATGGAGCTCAGCAATAGCCCAGAGGGAGCAATTAGTGTGATAATCTCACTCATCTCATCCTGAGATCGTGGTAATAACGTCATCAGGAAGGGATGCTCTAAGGTGAGAAATATGTCCCCCCAAGGTTGTTTGCTGGTGGAATACGCTCCAGTTCTAACATCGGATCACCGGCAATGCCATCCCCATGTGGTCACCTTTCCAGGACTTTGCTTGTCATGTCATTTGTCACATCACTTTTTAAAGTGTCTATACACTCAGGTAAGTACATATGTATTTCTAACACATACCACTCTTTAATAGAAACATATCATCCGTTACTATTTATTATGCATTTACTATCAGCATGTATCTTCAAGTTCATAGTCCTAATGATAAATACTCACATAGGGGACCCATTCATAAGAGGGTGACCAGAATAAATAAACAGATTGTACAACATATCAAAAGAAAACTGATTGACTAACATAGCGAATATTCAGTTAATAATTCATTATAAGCGCTTACCACATGCGAAGTGCCACAGTAAGTTTTTAAATTCATTATCACATTTAAACTCCAAAAGGAAATTTCTGAAGGACATGGTATTGAGAAAAGACTTGAAAAATACATATTTTGTTTACTTAAAGTTCACATAACTAGAGAGTTATGTGATCTTTAACTGAACTGAGACTCTAATTTTGAAGCATTGATAATGAATTCCAGGTTTTGGGTTTTGCACACAAGGAAGAGTAATAGATAAAATGTGGTCTTTGTATGCTTCCAGAGCTGGTAGGCAGACCTGATATGAGTCATCCCGTGTAGAGACTCAAGAATCATGTGCAAACATGATAGGAAGATCGATTAATTTTCAAAATAAGATGGAATAATTTATTAGAAAATGTGCAGGTATTTCCATGTTTAGCTCACTTTCCACTCCATCATCAGTGCTTCCCAAAATAACCACCTCTGTCCCTATGAGAGAAGATAATATAATACTAATGTAATATTTCAGGCTCAACCTTTGAACAGGGAAGGATCCCTAAACTATCACATTTGGAAACAATTAGATTGATATATTTCAAAAACAAGATGAAAAGTAAGAAAGACCTCTTTCTCTCAGTGGACTACCTCTACGCACCTGTTTCTCTGGGTGGGAGCAAGTGGGTGGAGAGACAAGAGGCCCCCTGGGAGGGTCTGGCCTGAACCTCTGTTGCAATGGCCGAGACAGCATGCCCCCTGCAGCTTGCCGAGGGCATAGATAACTGCACCAAGATGCAGTTGCTTGTCAGGGGGACTTTCCTTGGCCTGTAGCCACTGACGACATTCACGGTGCCCACCATGAGGACCCCACTTCCCCAGGGAACCTGAGTCTAGAGATGCACCAAGGCCCAGCACTCATCCCAGCCCTGCCTCAACTTCTCTGCCTGCCCCACAGACTCTAGCGGACTTGGATTGTGAATACCACGAGGGATTCCTCTCTCTCTCTCTCTTTTTACTTTATTTACAGGAAGGGGTACCCAGCGTGGCTGTGTGTTCCTTTGCTAGGGCCATGGTGACAGCATAGTATCACCTGGGTGGCCTACCCCATAGACAGCCTCTGTCCCACAGTTGTGGAGGCCAGAGGTCCAGACAAGGCGTGGGCGGTATTTCCACCTGAGGATGTTCCCAGGTCTCCTTGTCAGTCTTTGGCATTTCTTGGTTGTAAAAATGTAACTAAATTCTTCCTGTACTGCCCCAAATGATGCAGGTTTACCCTCTTATTGGGTTCTTGTCTGTGAAATTAAGCTGACAGATTATAGAAGGGCAGGTATAGGGGTATAAAGATTCATTCACAGAAGACAAAAACAGCTCCCTCCAGACAGTGGGGAGGGGTCCCTGAAAGAGAGTCACCATTGAAGTTCTCAGGAGGTGAGTTTTCATCCCTTCTTATGGTTCCCCCATTTGCTCTTTTTTAAAATTTTTATTTATTAGTTAATTTATTTTTTGCGGTACCAGGGATTGAACCCAAGGGCATTCTACCTCCGGGCTATACCCCCAGCCCTATCTTTTATCCTTTATTTTGAAACCGGGTCTCACAAAGTTGCGGAGGGCCTCACTATGTAGCTGAGGCTGGCTGCAAACCCGGATCCTCCTGTCTCAGCCTCCCAAGTACTGGGATTACAAGTGTGCGCCACCATGTCCGGCTAAGAAGACACTTTATAGATCCAAGGAATGATAGATTTATTTTTAAGCATAGCTTCAATCAAAAATTAAAATTGCATGTTGATGCTGTTTATATTCTTACTCAATTGGCCATAATCTGCTACTTCGAACTTCTGCAAACCAGAGCAGTCTGATATGCGTGTACCTCATTAACAATGGAAGGTTCAGAGGTGGGAGGCATCTTAGCTGGGTGTGATGGCACATGTCTGTAATCCCAGTATTTGGAAGGCTAAAACGGGAAGACCGCAGGTTGGAGGCCAGCCTCAGTGACTTAGTGAGACTCTCAGCTACTTAGTGAGATAAATACACAAGTTTCAATAAATACACAAATAAGTTAAAAGGGCTAGGGGTGTGGCTCAGAGGTAGAATGCCCCTGGGTTCAATCCCTGGTTCCAAAAAATAGCATGTGTGTGAGAGAGAGATGGGAGGCATTTTAACAGTTTAAGGAATTCCTTTGTTTTGTTCTAAATATCTATATGCAGATGAAGATGAGCTGGTGTTTTCTGAAACATCAGCAAATCATCAGAAGCAGATGGTCCCACTTGCCAACAGCAGGCAACTCGTCCAGGATCCTCTATCCCCTGCGCTGACATATTATTCCCCCGTGAAAGTTGAAAGCAAACCTTTATGGCTGTGAATAGGACTGTCAGAGGCAAGCATTCATTCATTTCCCTGTGAATGTGAAATGACTAACATTTTGTATGTGAGCATCCACACAACACCAACGTAGAACAGACACGTGTACACCGCAGCCAGCGCGTGAATAAACGGCGGGATGTGCGCCCAGGAGCCAGCCTTTCTCACTCTGGGTCTGCCTCCCTTGAACATAACTTCCGTGAACAAGCCATTATTTGGCAATGATTTCTAGAACCAGGTAGGCAGAAAAATAGACCGATCCTCTTTTGATTTGCAAATAAAAACGCTTCTAAAATAGAACAAACTCTTTTTATAGAGTCACCTTTCTGTGGAATACTCAGACTAGGGCTGAACTTGTTCGATGTCTATTAAAGATGTGGCTGTGGAAGATTGCGTGATTTCTACCAAGAAACTTTAAGATCATTCAAAACAATCTGCGGGGAAGACAATTTCTCTCCTCTCACCAAGGTTTTGACTGGCCGTCTTCTCTCAGCTGCCCCTAAAAAAGTGACCAATACAATTTTGACTTTGCTTTCAAAGTTGACTTGCAGTAGCACCCTATTTGCTTAAAATATCTCAAGTAGCCGGGCGTGGTGGCGCACGCTTGTAATTCCAGTACTTTGGGAGGCAGAGACTGAGGATCCGGGTTCGCAGCCAGCCTCAGCTCTCTCTCTCACTCTATCTCTCTCTCTTCCCCCCCCCCCCACCTAGTGAGGCCCTCCGCAACTTCGTGAGACCTGGTTTCAAAATGAAGTATAAAAAATAGTGCCGGGGGTATAGCGCGGAGGTAGAACGCCCCTGGGTTCAATCCCCGGCACCGCAAAAAAAAAAAAAATCTCAAGTAATAATTTTCAGTAAAGCAACGGTTTTCAAAGTGAAGTCAAAAGTCTTCTAATGTTAAACATGAGAATAAATGAAGTTTTCACTTAAGCTGTTTGTCTTCTCCTCTCACCCTTTGTTATGGTCATAGAAGAGTCTGGGCCAGAGGCGGCCCTGCCCAAGACCCTCTCTCAGCCCCTACCACCTAACTGCCCCCCAGATACCCACCCCACATTTACTTTCCCTTAAGGTATTTCTATAGCAGGGCGCTGTGGCGCACGCCTGTAATCCCAGTACATGGGAGGCTGAGATAGGAGGATGGCAGGTTCCGGGTCAGCCTCGGCAACTTAGTGAGACCTTGTTTCAAAATAAAAAATAAAAAGGGCTGGAGTGTAGCTCAGAGGTAGAACACTCCTGGGTTCAATCCCCAGTAGAAAAAAAAAAAGAGAGAGAAAAAGGAAAAAAGCATTTCTATGTACATAATAACTACTTTTGTTGATTTTGAATGTTTGTCCTGTGAACAACTTCTGGGTTTTACCTTGATGATAAAAAAATGTTATCAATAGCCGGGCATGGTGGTGCACCCTTGTAATTCCAGTACTTGGGAGGCTGAGACAGGAGGATCACAGGTTCCAGGCCAGCATTGGCAACTTAGTGAGGTGCTCAGCAACCTAGTGTGACCCCGTTTCCAAATAAGAAATAAAATCAGGCTGGGGGTGTAGCTTGGAAGTAGAATACCTCTGAGTTCAATCCCCAAGACAAAAAAAGAAAAAAAAATCTTATCATTAACAACTCAAGTCTGTTTAGTATTGTGTTCTCAGGAGTATTTTACCTTGATTTTTAACATCAGATTAAAGTGGCAGTGACTTTTTAATAGTAGAAGCATGTGTGTGTCTTCAATGAATACTAAAAATAAAATGATAACAATATCCCTTATTTTTTAGTCTTATTCCTGTGGGGTGCAGACATTCAATGAAGAAGGATTTCTGTGAAATTTTCCACCAGTTATATGGGACTTTTTTCCCCATGGACTCTATTTCTTGGACTTAATATGAACTTTGTTTTTTCGTGGTACTGGGGATTGAACCCGGGAGCATTCTGCCTCTGAGGTCTGAAAGGAAGTGGATTAGTTTTCATGACAGCGGTTGTGAGACCAGAGGGAGCCTCCCCATCTCTCAGTTCCTGTCTTGCTGGGTGGCCCCTTCTGTCCCTGCTTCCACCATGGTGACATGTCTGCCACGGGGTCCTCACCAGAGCCAAGAAGATGCCAGCACTCTGCCCCCTAGCCCTGCTTTTTTTGTGATACTGGGGATTGAATCAGGGGCATTTTACCTAAGAGCTACTCCCTTGGCCCTTTGAAACAGGGTCTTGCAAGGTTGCTGAGAGTCTCGCTAAATTGCTGAGGCTGGCCTCGAACCTGTGACCTTCCCTTCTCAGCCTCCCAAGTACTGGGATTACAGGCCTGTGCCAACACACCTGGATAACCTCTTTTCTTTAGAAAGCACCCAGCCTTAGGCCTTAGGGTAATTCAGAGTTTAGGGAGTTTTTAGATTTTTTCTAACTTTTATTAGTGCATCACAATTATACAGTATAATGAGGTTCATTGTCATGCAAGCATACATGCACACAGCTCTTGGTGTCTTTGGGATGATTACTTTTTAGAGAATTTTGCAAGGAGGACATCTGGTCCCAGTGCTCTGGGGACTGGGCTGGTTCCAGGCCCCTCTCACTGGGGCCTGGGCTGCGACACAGGGTGATCGTACCATCTTGGGGCTATGTGTGTTATTGCAGGTGGATAGACTGGCTCTCCCATTAGAGATAATGATTGATAAAAGGGACACCCAACGCGTATACAATCCCTTTGCTTCCTGGCAGACATTTTGGAGAGAGCAACTACTATGAAATGCGAAGCATACTAAAGTAGATATTTTGTAGACAGACTTCTGTCGATAGGCATTCCTTCTCTGGAGGCAGGGAAATGTGGGAGGTTTCCTTGACTCTCCCAGCAAAGAAGGCACCAAGGAAGACAGGCTGGGTGGAGGGAGGGAGGGCCGCCAGGGAATCTGTCTACTTCCAAATCCATCTGCTCTCATCCAGGTGCAGTGATGCACACCTGTGATCCCAGGACTTGGGAGGCTGAGACAGGAGGATCACAGGTTCGAGGCCAGCCTCAGCAACTCAGTGAAACCCTCAGCAACTTAGTGAGACCCTGTTTCAAAACAAAAAATAAAGCAGGGCTGGGGTGTAGCTCAGAGGTGAAAGCCCCTGGGTTCAATCCCCAGTAAAACACACACACACACACACACACACACACACACACACACCTGCTCCACGTCCTCACTCCCTGTGGACCCCCATGCGCGCCCCCGGCTGACCCCACTGCTCCTTTCTTGGGGTGCTAGGGTGGCAGCATGTGGTGCTAGCACAGAGCAACAGAGCTGAACTTAGGTAAGGTGGCACTAGGGAATTAAGGTGTCGTCTGGGGGACATGTGTGTCCGGGTGACGGAGTCTCTGTGTAGGGCAGTGCTTCTCAAAGTGTGGTCCTCGGACCAGCAGTGTCAGCCTCTCGTGGCAAGGTGTTAAAATCTCAAATTTTATCAACACATGTATCAGAGCCGAGCTGGCCTTGGGGAAGAGGGCTAGCCAACGCGAGCCTGCTGTAGACTCCCCCAAAAGAGGAGACACACGCAACACCAGCGCCTCCTAGCCTTCCGGGTGTGTGTGGGGGGGTGTATCCACCTACGGCCGCCTCCAGGCATCTGGTCCCCCCACAGAGGGGAAGGACGAGGAGTCCTCATGAAGCCCACTTGGCTCAGGAGGACGGAGTCCCTCAAAGACTGCGTGAGGCCTAAACAGTCACAGAAATGAAAACTGCCTTTGAGGGTCTTATCAGTAGAGAAAAACACAGCCTAAGAAAAGTTTCTGCTATCAGTACCACCTTACACAGAAAAACTAAAGGAAGAGATGAGCACGGTGGCACAGGCCTGTGATCCTAGTACTCGGGAGGCTGAGACAGGACGATTGCAGGTTCGAGGCCAGCCTCAGCAACTTAGAGAGACCTTGTTTCAAAATAAAAAATATAAAATAAAATAGGGCTGGGAGTAGCTCGGAGGTTGAATGCCCTTGAGTCCATTCCCCAGTGCCCCCGCCTACATGCACACAAAGAGATATTGAAAGCTTTTGAGTGGCAAGAAATGGCTCTTTTTTACACTTGAAAATATTGGATTTGCTAAAGGGTGTGTGTACAGAAGTTCCCAAAATTTATTCTGCAGCTCTACTTTCATTGATTTTAGAAGCGAAATTACTAGAGCTGGGCATGGTGGTGCACGCTTGTAATCCCAGTATGTTGGGAGGCAGAGACCGGAGGATCCGGGTTCGCGATCAGCCTCAGCTCTCTCTCTCTCTCTTTCCGTCTCTCTCTTTCTCTCTACCTAGTGAGGCCCTCCGCAACTTCGTGAAGCCCTCCGCAACTTCATGAGACCCGGTTTCAAAATAAAGTATAAAAAAATAGGGGCGGGGGTGTAGCACAGAGGTAGAACGCCCCTGGGTTCAATCCCCGGTACTGCAGAAAAAAAAAATTACTAGAAACATGCAAAACTATCCTTTGAAAGTTTATTTCGATTTTCATACTTAGTCTTGTGAACTTTTAATAATGATGTATTCATTTGTTTTTTGTTTGTTTAAGATCCTCTAACTGAAGATAGTAAAACTGAAAGTATTATTTAAAAACACTTATTCAAGCTAGGTGTGGTGGTGTACACCTATAATCCTAGTACTTGGGAGACTGAGACAGGAGGATCTCAGGTTGGAGGCCAGCCTCAGCTACTTAGCAAGACTGTCAACAATTTCATGAGACCCTGCTTCAAACTAAATAATAATAATAATAATGGCAATTATAATGATGATGATGATGATGATGATAAAAGGGCTGGAGGTATGGCTCAGAGGTAGAATGTGCCTGGGTTTGGTCCTCAGTACTCCCAAAAAAAGATTATTCAAAATTTGATAACTAAATAAGTATAAAAGAAACTTCATTTCTATATCTGAATTGATATAGAAATGCAAGGCAAGAACATATTCTGTAGGAAAGTTGGAGTTGTAGAGAGAGGAGAACCTGAGAGTAATAAACCCTATGAAATAATTTTTTTGATACTAGGGATTGAACCCAGGTGTATTCTACCTCCAAGCTATACCTCCCAGCCCTTTTTATGTTTTATTTTGAAACAGGGTCTCACTGAGTTGCTGAGGGTCTCTCTAAGTTGCTGAGGCTGACCTCCAACCTGGGATCCTTCTGTCTCAGGCTCCCAAGTACTGGGATTACAGGTGTGTACCACCACACCTGGTTGAAATAACAATTTTTAAGAACTATGAAACTGATGGAACTCAAGCAGTGATCTGCCAGGAAGCAGGTTAATGCCTAGGTTCCAGGGAGAAAGACCTTGTGACAGGTTGAGCAGGTGGAGTGGGAAGGAGGATCCAGGAGGCCCAGGGGGTGGAGGAGCTGCTGGGCTGAAGGGTGGGGGAGGGGAGGCGGAGGCCTCTGCCCACAGCCCCTCCCCCACTGTGGGGACCCCTTTGTGATGAGGAGGTCACAGGTCTGTGATGCTGGCCTGGGCCCGCCCTTTATTCCCAAAGGGAGCTCTCAGGGCTCAGTTGCCTGAGGGCTCAGTTGCCTCATATGATGGGAGAATCCTCTCTTTTTCTTCTGGAAAGCTTGAGTGCCATGTGGCTGAGCCCTGGCTCAGCTACTTGGGTCACGGATATGACCCTTGCCTTGTTGTGTGGAGTGGGGCTCTACCTCCTGCTTCTGCCCTTCCTCCCGGGAGAGCAGTCCTCACCACCACCTGGGAAAAAGATAGGGCTGAGGAAGGTAAGAGCCCGCAGGCCAGGCTGCAGAAAAGGAGTCACTCTCTTTTCTATTCTCTTGATCTGTTTTGCCGATCAAGTACAGAGATTACTGAGAGGGGCATCTTGGGAGGCAGACCATCATTCTTCTGGGGCGGACAGGAGAGGGCAAGGCGAGGGTGGGCACCGGGAGGTCTTCATGAGGCTTCAGGGCACGTGTGATGTTCTGCAGGTGGCAGGGAGCGAAGTCAGACACCTGACTCGAGGCCCAGGATGAATCCTGAGCGTGGGGACCTGGGGAGGCACAGGCCTGAGCACGGGCTCACCAGCCGCCTTCTCATGGCAGGGGCCTCTGGGCCAGGCCTGTCCTCTGTGTTGTGCTGAGGGGGGCTGTGCTGAGCCGCTGTGGACTCCTGTGACAGGCTGGAGTCAGATCGGGTCTCAGGAAGCAGAGCCCAACCTGGCAGCTGAGATGCAGCTGTAGAAATGAGTCTGTTTTTCCTGAGCAGAGGATGTGACAGAAGATATCCATGGTGGAGCCAACATTGAAAATCCCCTTTTGAGCTGGGCATGGTGGGACACACACACCTGTAATCCTAGTACTGGGGAGGCGCACACAGGAGGATGGCAGGTTTGAGGTCAGCCTTAGCAACTTAGTGACAACCTGTTTCAAAATAAAAAAATAAAAAAGGGCTGGAAGTGTGGCTCAGAGGCAGAATGCCCATGGTTTCAATCCCCAGTAACCAACACACACACACACACACACACACACACACACACACACACACACACTCCCTTTTGTGTTTTCCAAAGGGTGAAAAAAAGGTTTTTTCCTGGCCAGTTTAAAAATGAGTTCTGGGGGGAAAAAGTGCTCTCTGTTAACTAGAAAGTCATGTTATTCAGGAAAGCAGGACGTCCGCACTCGTCCAGGGGCAGGAGAGGGAGAACCGGCCCAGCTTCTTTTTCTTTTTTGTCGCAACATCAGATGGAGAAGAGGTGCCACAGCAAGATCAGGAAGAAGAGTCGTACTCTGAGAGGTAAGGCTCTGTCCTTCTACTCCGAGGGGACTTGACCTCTTGTCCCTGAGAGCCCAGAGCCAGGTGCAGAGCATGTCAGCCTCGAGGCCAGAGAGGGAGGGAGGCCCGGGGGGAGGAAGTCCAACCAGGACACTGCTCCAGCTCTCAGAACCGAGCTGTGATGGGCCAGTAGGGGGCGGTGTGGGCCTGGATTGGAGGTGGGAATGTGATGTCCCACTATGGACAAGCGCGTTCTTCCTCCCCCCTGGGAGGTGGTGAGGAACTTGGCAGGTGGTGGAGGCAGAGCACCTTGTAAATGATAAAATGCATCCTCTACACCACACCTTGCCATCGCTGTCGCCTTGCTTGGCCCCAGAGTCTAATCTCCCAAGGTTTCTGGCCACCAGACCTTCCACTCAGCCTCCTGTAAGATCCCGGGCCCCTCCCTCCCTCCTCCACCCAACCCAGTCTCTATTTGCAGCTGGTAGAGACTGCCCACAGGAAGCGCCAGGCACCCAGGACCTGCTTTCACTCCTACACAGGTGAGGAACTTTCGGCTGCTCCCCTCCCTGTTGTCCTCCTTGCCTGTGATGTGACTTCAGGGTGAGGAGCTGGCACGAGGCAGGAGGGAGCCCTCAGGATGGGGTGGGAGGTGACTGAGGCCCTGGGGTGTGGGATAACAAGCACTTTGTGAAGTCGGGGTGCGGGCAGTGGGGAGCCGCGGGCCCCTGGGATCCTGGCTACAGCTTACCTCTTTCTCCTGCAGCTAACTAGGGTTGCTCTGTGACAGTAGCAGCTTTTGCCAGCTCTTCGGAGGAGATGGCCCCCGTGAGAAGCTCACTGCAGCATCTGCTCGCATCTGCCGGCCACAGAGGCAGCCCAAGGAGGACACTCCTCAGGCTCCTTCAGCTCCTCTGGCTCCTCCAGCTCCTCCAGCTCCTCCGGCTCCTCCAGCTCCTCCAGGTCCTTCGGCTCCTCCAGCTCCTCCGGCTCCTCCAGGTCCTCTGGCTCCTCCAGCTCCTCTGGCTCCTCCGGCTCCTCAGGCTCCTCTGGCTCCTCCGCCCCTGGCCTCGAGTGTCACGCAGGGCCCAAAGACTTCCCTGGCTTCTGTCAGGTTGACCTCATCCCTGGCGCTGTCTCAGCCACCAGAGCCTCTGATTTCTCCAGAAGGACACTCTCCCCAGCGCCCTGAGGCGTCCCCTTCCCCATCCCACCCTCCCACTCTGCCAGACCCCAGTCTGGTGCTTCCCCTGCATGACTCCCCGGCCCTCTCGCTTGGAACCATCCCCGAGTCGTTCTCCTCACCCAACAAGGGCTGGCCGCCTTCTCCTTGCCCGGCCATCCCAGGCCCTGGTCACTTGGCCTGTCCTGTCTCAGCATCCTCCTGGTGGCAGGTGGCCGCCAGGGCCTGGTACCTCTTGTCACACAGACAAGCCCAGGGAGATGGGCTTCCCCAATGCCTCCAGGAGGTCTCATTCTGGGCAGACGCCCCCTTCGCTCAGGTCGAGGCTGGGGGTCCCTCTTTCACGAACCCAGATGCCCAGAAACTGCTGGAGATACTGATTAGGAAGAGAGTCAAAATGAAGACTTGCAAGGAGGGAGACCCGTGGGGACCAGAGTGCCCCCTGCACTCCCTAGGGAACTTGCCAAGCTCCAGGGGCAACCAGCACTACACCAGCGCCCCACCGCCCTCCTGGAATGTGAAAGGGGGAGTGGAGTGGCCTCCCTTCCCTCAGCAGCTCTTGTATCACCAGGTCTTGGGGGTGCACTTACAGCAGAAATGCGGCCAGCTGTGCTGGGGGCTGCCGATTCTGCACAGCGAGTCCTTGGTGGCAACTGTGGGGCTGTCTGAAGGCCTGTCCGACTTTCCCTCCATTTTCTTCAATGGCCTTCCGAATTACATTCCAGCACACGGTCTGGCTAAAGTCCCCCCCACACCCCTTCCTGGCGAGTCCGTGCCTCACTTTCTGCTCCAGATCCAACTTGTGACTCCAGTCACCTCTGGCTCAGACCAAAACCCAGATCCACCCCTGACTTCAACCCACACCCAGGTCCACCCCACATCACCTCCCCCCATCCTGTCCTGCCCTTCACCTCCCAAGGGAGCGCTTTCCTGTCCTGAAGCCCAGGAAGGGGACCAATGTCCTCTTCCACCTGCTGTTCAACACCTGGAACATCACCTTTTAAGGAAGCAACAAGTCAGTCAGAGGGCTTTACCCGCGTTGGTCAAGAAATCAAAAGAACTATTTGGCCAACCCACATGCATTAGTCGGGCCCCCCAGGACCACAGCCCCTTCGTCAACATCCCAAGGGATTTTATCAATCCCAGGCTCCGGGAGCAGTTGGAGCAACATCTTCGAGAGAGTTTTGCACAGCAGCAGTGTGGGATACACAGCAAGGTCCAGCTGTCTCTGAACCTGATGGAGTCTGCCGAGAAGCCCCCAGGGACAGAGCAGGAAGAGGACAGCTGTGTGCCATCATGGATCTCCCTGTATTCAGGTGACAGTAGCCAGAACACACTGCAGGCCAGGTCAGGGGCACCAGAAATATTCAAGGTGTGGAAGTTTTCAAGCAACACTCTGGGACACAAGGATTCGGAAAGCTTCCAGGGGAAGGCCACGGAGACCGTCGATGAGAGGAAGACAGAACAGGCCTCCAAGGAACCCTCCAGCAGCAACTCTGGCACAGTCGAGAAGGTTCCAGCAGACCCCGTGCAGGCCTGTTGCAGCAAAAAGCTGGGGAAGACCACCGAGGGCGGGCTCTCTGTGTGTGCTCATCACTCGAGGCTGATGATACATCCCGACTTGACCCCTCCTGAAAACTCCCACACTAAGCTGGAGACCTGGCAGGCGCCTTCCATAAAGGCTTGGGACATCTGCACGTACACCTCCCAGGAGCACTTCTTCCTGGATCCAGGCACTCAGAAGCTCCTGGAAGAACACATTAAAAGCCTTCTGAGGAGGCACAGGTGGGGCCTACCCCTCAAGGTCGTCAAGCCCATCAAGATGATGAAGGCCTGGCCCACGCCCCTTCCCCAGCCTGCCTTGGCCTCCCTGGTCCCCTGTGACTCCAGGGCCCAGACTTTCACCCAACATGCCACGAGCCTGAGACAAGCTGCTCAGAAAGCCCCAGGAGAGGACGCGACAGCAGAAATGTCAGTTCCTGCCCTGCAGTGTCCTCTCCCCTACCCCTCCCTCGAGTCCCTGAGAATGATTGCGCCGGGTGATGAGTGTCGCCCCTCTGAGACCCCTCCAGCTGCACAGGGGGGCAGCCTGTCACCTCTGCCCTGCACATATGGTCTTGTGGGCAGAATGTGGCATGGGGATCCTGCCCTAGGGTCTGGGACAGGCAGCCTGGAACCCAGTGCCAGCCCGGGAACGGGCCGGCGTGAGACTCAGAGGGGTTGGGGGGTGGCCTCGGATGGCTCCTCCCACAGCACGTCAGTGCTGGGGGTCAGTGTAGGATCCCTATATTCAAAAGCCAAAGAAATCAGGGATACAGAGGATGAGGAAGACGAGGAGCTGAAGGAGGCAGGTTACGGGAAGGTGCCCTAAAGCAAACTCCCAAACCGTTTATCTGACTCTGAGGAGTCCGGAATCTCTGGGCACCAGCCAAAGCCCCTCCCCCTCCAGGATTTCTGTGTCCCTGGATCTGGGAGCCCCAGGCCCGAAAGCCCAGACAGTGGCAGAGAAGCTGCCTCAACCCCCCACCAAGGCAGTCATCCTTCAGGACTGCGCCTCCGGGCTGCTGCATCAAGACTGCGCCCCCGAGGTGCTGCTGGCCGCGGACATCCTGGCGTCCCAGGCCTCTCTGTCCAGCTCCCAGAGCATGTCTGGCAGCAGCACGTCGACTCTGCAGGGGCTGTACAGACCTTTATACAGGGCAGGGAGCAGTCAGCAACTTCAGGAGCCCAAGGTCCCGAGACCCCAGGACCCTTGGGAGAGCAGCTGGAATGTGTTAGGGTCCAGGGACTGGAGAGAGGAGCTCTGGAGGCCCGGGCCAGGAGAGCAGCAGGAAAGGCTTGCTGAAGAGGGGCCCTCCCGTGCCGCCCCTGCCCAGGCCGGCAAGGACAGACACACCATGGGAGGCAAGTCTTCCCTCATCCTGCCAGAGGAGGGTGAGGCGCCTTCAGAGACGCAGCTTATGAACAGGATGAAGAACTTTCTGCTATGCATTCTCCCCAGTAAAAGGACAGAGAGGGCAGACCTCATGCAAAAACACAACCCCCCATCAGCCACTCCCCAGAGCTCGGGGTCCGCCGCAAGCCAGCCGAGTATGGACAACAGGGCTGCTCAAACCCAGGGGTTCATGGCCATGCTCGGCTGGATCTTAGAGGAGAAGATGGGGCTTCACCGTGAACCTTCTGCCTCCAAGCAGAACCTGCACAAACAGGAGCCCCAGGCCCCTGGAGGTACACGTCCCCACTACCACAGGGGCCCTGCCTACCCAGAGCAAAGGCGCGCTATAAGACAAGTGGCCTGCGTTCAGCATGCCGACCCCAAGGGACACCGCCATTGTATGAAGACCACAGGCAGAGAAGGCGATTCGGTCCTGCCACCCAGGGAGCCCGGGCCCCCAGTGGGTCCTGGCCAGCAGAGGCTGAGGGGGGAAGGTGTCTCCAACCACCGTGTCCACTGTCTCAGGCACTGTTTCCTTCGAAGAAGTCTGTTGTCTGGTCAACTTGCTTTTTATGTATGTCCTAGTAGGAAAACTGACTTCTTTCTAGGGAGGTGACCAATGCTTCCCAATACATGTTTGTTCTCATTCTTGGTAGTGGCTTATGTCTGTGCTGCGCTGGGGCAGAGGGTAGGGGTCGGCACCCGCTCTTCCCAAGAGTAGCTTCTAGAAGCGACAGGGCATGCAGGGAGGTGATGTTGGCCCTGAACCCCACTCACTCCAGATTTCCCCACTTTCCCCGTGTTCATCATTCAGTCCCTGCAGAAGCAAACAACGGAAAGCCCTTGGGACCTGTGAGGACAAGGCCACCCAGGAAGTGCCCAGTGGCTTCACATGTCACAAGGGGGCACAAGAGGGGACTGTGGCATGCTGGCCCTGTGTTCAGAGGTGGGAGAGTCCTGTCCCCCAGATGCCTGAGCCAGGACCCCAGCTCAGCCTGGAGGATGTGGTAAATTCACACAGCCCTGCCCTTGCCCCAGCCTTCCTTACTCTCTAGAGCAGCCGGGGGTTTTAACTTGCAGCTCTGCCTGTGGGTGGGAGTTGCACATTGGCTGCCAAGGGCTGTCACCTCTGCCCATGGCCACCTGCAGTCCCCTCTGGGCACGACTGTGCATACAGTAACCATCTGACAGTTGGGTGCAGCGGTGTAGTGTGGGGTGTGGAGAATTGAACTGGCTGGAGCCCAGGTAGGATGCAGAATCGCACGGCAATGTCGTCAAAGGTGCCTGGACTGGAGGGGGCTTCCCTCCTAGGGTCGGCCAACTGTCTGGGGGGAGGAGACATCAGGGGCTGAGTGCCCCACCCTGCTGCCACTCCCAGGCATCCAGACCAGGGCCTGGAGCAACCCCATTAGCAACAACAGAGTAGAGAGGAACATTAATTCCCTAACTGATATTGAAAAGTCTGCAGGTCTGTTTCAGTCAGTATTCTCACGGCTGGGACCCAAAATACTTGACGACCACAACTCAGAGGAAAGATTTATCTGCTCAGAGTTCTGGAGGTTTCAGAGGTTGCAGTCCACGTTAGACCGGAGCTCAGGGCAGGTGGCAGGAAGCAGAGAGAAGGTGCACGGGCAGAGGGACTCTGCTCTCACATCACAGAGGCTGGAAGCAGGGCTCGAGAGATGGGGGTCCATGGATATATGTATAGTCCCCCAAGGCCATGCCCCTAGTGACCCACCTTCTCTAGTCACACACTCTCTACCTGCCCAGGTTACCAGGAAATAAATCCATTGTTACCTGTGATAGTTAATCTAGGTTGTCAACTTGACCTGATCATGACACACCCAAGATTATGTGATTTTGGGTGTGTAACAGCAGATTAAAGAGAAAGCCCTGCCCTGAATGTAGGCAGCAGGATTCTGATAGGTGCGGACTTAGATAAAGAGGGAGAAGCCGCATAGAGTGCGTGCGACTCTTTCCGAGGAAAACGCATCTGCTCTCGCCTGAGA
>PVJS01037564.1:0-19848 GCA_004027185.1 Glis glis
TGTGTGTGTGTGTGTGTGTGCGTGTGTGTGTGTGTGCGCGCGCGCGCGTGTGTGTGTGCGTGTGTGTGTGTGTGTGTGTGCGCGCGCGCGTGTGTGTGTGTGCGTGCGTGTGTGTGTGTGTGTGTGTGTGTGTACACACGCGCCGCGCGCGCAGGGCTGGGAAACACCGCATGCTGGTGATGTGTGTTTCTGGCTTAGGAAATAGATGGAATTAATAAAAAAAAAAACTCTTTGTGCAATTGAGTTCACTCTCTTACTATATCCATCCTCCTCTCCCCGCCCCCGTCCCGTTTATTTCTACTACTGTCTTACAAGAGTTTCCTAGGCAGACATAGGTTTCAGTAAACGTTTTTTTTTTTTAAACACCAAGCCACTCAAAAGATTTCGTCCAGTTTTTTTCTTATATGGGGGTAATATTTTGAGGAACTATCCATCCACTCTTAAAGATAAACATGTACTATGTTCTCCGTTTTAAAAAAAATACTGAAGATTGCACTTCTTTAAAAGTCCCCAAATAGAAGGGAGATTATGTTACTCTGAATTCCTTAGCAATATTAGGTTTTCAATATCAACTAATAATCAGGATCCCAGGTTCCCCTGTAGTGTTTACTTCAGTTCATTTGAATGAAATATCATCTTCAAGCAATTTCTGTTTCCATCGTTTTATTTTATGTTACTTTTTCTGACCTGCGAGACATCATCACTTCATCTCATTCTAAAAAGAGGAAATATACATAAATATTGCTAGATATTTGAAATATAAAAGTTATAAAGGATTTGATTATCTGTAAGTAAAACAATAGGTGCTGCTACATCTACTAGTAAGAAATTCATTGAAATCCAGGGATGTTGGCAGTAGAGTTTAAGAGCAATACTCAATTACTGAGAAAATGGACGGACAGATTCAATACAGTCTGTTCCCTGATTCTAATTAGTACTCAAAACAAGCCCTTAAGGGCAAGAAGGGATGTTGGTATTGAACTGGGCATCATAAAACATAAAACACAAAGAATTAACATAATAGGAAAAGACAGAAACCAAGTCTAAAGCTGCATGAGACTTGTTAAGATCTTGTTCCTCTTACATTTCTGAATACTTCCTCTTCTCTAGGAATATTTCAACTTCTAAGAAAGCCCACTCATAAGCCCTCTTCCCCCTTTTTATCTCCCCTGACTGCCTGACCTTCAAGTGGCAGAGTCTGGAAATCTGTTTCTCTAGAGCCATTCCTGTGTTGTCAGAGATTTCACCTTAGACATCTTGGAGGACTGAGATATTGACAAACTCTAAAATAAATAACATCCTCCTGCCACACAGAGGAGGGATGTTCTTGCTGGAAGAACTTTTAAGGGGGAATAAAGGATACACTGTGGATTTTTCAGATCTGGATTTTAGTTTGAGATTTGTGGAAAGAATATGCAGCCACCGTGATAGTAGGAAGGAGAATCTTTCCTAGTCAATCATTTTTTCTGCATGTGAAAGAGACTTTCAACTGTATTACTATACTTAGTTTTATTTCTTCATCCTAGCGGTTTGGATTTAAGATGTGTTTAGTTTCTTTGTAAAAGAACTCAGTATTCTTTTGAGTTCTGCATACTATGAGTCTGAACTACTTTGAAAATACAAATTTAAGAGTAAATGGGACAAGATTCGGTTGTTAAGAAAAAAGTAAAAATTCACTGAGGAATAAATAGCAATGCATCTTTCTAGACAAGAACATAGGTGTAGGTGTAAAAGTGATTGGGGCTGATCTCCCCACTGAAATCCTCTTAGCTTATGCTCGGGATAATAATGGCCAAAGCTCTGAGAGCTTTCTTTCATGGATTGTGGTTTGTTCCCTGTGTGATCTTGGACTCTCTAGGATGAAGGGTGGGGGTGGGGCTGGCGGGTGAGGAATGTGTAGCAGGTGGTGATGAGTAGTTGAGTAGTTTGAGTCTGATTACTTTGCTGTCCTAGCCAAAGCCTACTTGGTGGTGTTTAACAACAGTGCTCTTAAGAGTCACACTGTGACCTACTGGCCCATTGAAGAGTTCTGGATCTATTAATGTCAGGGTTAGCTTTCCAGGGCTGAAAGTAGGCAGTCCTGCTGCAAAGTTCAGCCCATGCATTGGTTCCCAGTTCTTAGTGTGAGCACTGCTGTGACACCATCTTTAATCACCTGTGATCATTTTCATTGGTATGTTGGGGCCAGTGGTAAAAAATGAATTTCCCATGAGTTGAGCTTATGTTATGCTGATTCCTTCTTTCTGACACATTTTGGTGTTTGCTAAAGATAAATGCTTTGGAAAAACAGGATGGGAGAGGTGAGTGGAGCCTCAGCCTGGAGTCCAGCTGCAAAGAACACACCTGGGTGACCAATAACTAGAACCTCAGGCATCCTTTCTACACTGGTCACATTGTACTGAGGAAAACAAGCAGAAGAGGGTTTTCAATGAAAAGATGACTGTTTACTCTTAAAGCCATGTTTAAAGGACTAAGACTTCTCCCAGATGGAAAAAGATACTTAAAAATAAAATTGTAAATGTCAACTTAGCCATGAAGTTAATGCTCTTCATGCAAAGAGCCAGAGCCTCACATTGAGTCTCACAATGGTAACCCATCTGTCTTTGCTCTGTGAACTGAGACTTTACAAGGCTCTGCTGGTTGCAGCAGCTAAGTGCAAGCACATTTGGAAGTGGGAAGATTATTGTGATGAAGAATCAAAGAATATTTAAAGGTTATTGTGCACATGTGTGCTTCTAAGCAGCATCTACACTCTACTGTGGCACTGCTACAGTGACTCTGTACAGATCTGGCTGTGTGAAGTCCCTTGCTCAAAACCCTTTGATGGATCCCAGTGACTTATAATATTAACTCTAAACTCTTTAGAATATTGTCTAAATGCTCTTCCAAACCCTTTCTTTTTAGCTTCCTCTTCCTATGCAAGGGCTCCTCACTGTTCACCCTTATCTCTTGTTCATGGATTCATTCTTCTGGAATGTGCCCTTGCCTGGGATGCCCCTTTTCAATCTTGAAGCTGCACTTCAAATGGAACTTCCTTTGGGAAAATGTATCCAGTTCCATGCAGGAAGAAGTAATGATTTCATCTTGTCTGCTTCCATATGTTGTGAAAATACTCTGAATAATGGCAGTCATGCATCACTTAATGGTGGGGACATGTTCCGAGAAACATTTTATTAGGTGATTCTGTTGTGGGAAAACCATAGAGTATACTTACGCAAACCTAGATGATATAGCTTACTGCACACCTAGGCTATGTTATAATCTTACAGGACCACCATCTTATATGCGGTCTGCCATGGACCAAATTGTTATGTAGCACACGACTGTATTTTAATAATTTTTGTGTCGCTCCTACTTCCCAACTGCTGTGAGTTCCTCAGTGGATGTATTGGTGGTGGGGTAGCCACCTGTGTTCAATTACCCAGCCCAGTGTCTGAAACATAGATGATGTTTATTTAATAAATGATCAAGCAAAGTCATGAATGAATAAGGTACTGGTAGGCTCCAATTTATGCAAATAGTTATAGCCCTACAGTCCATTTGGAAAGTGTATATTTGGACTCAGAGTTTATTTTCCAAGTGTAACAACACTATAAAACATAGTTGACTTTCTAGACCAGCCCGCACATGCCTATTTAATCCTTATAGTAGATGAAATATTGTGCTTTTGTAATTCTATAGCAAAACCAAACAAAAATGACTGTGGAATCATCTTTTTCTTTTGGAAATAAAAAAATCACCTGAGTTTAAAGATAATAGAAACAGTTACAATAAATGTACATCTACAATTGCTTTTTATATTATACTATAAAATCTATGATGAAATCCTTAGTGGGAGGTCCCAGATTTGGCTATGAAGACTAATAATAAAGTTAAATTTGGTTATACTGCCCAGGAAATGGGTAATAGTCTTAATTAATCAAATTAAAATACTAATTTTGGCTGTTTTAATAATTATCCTGAGTGCTAGTGCCTGAGAGAAATCAGATCTAATTAAAGTAGAACGTAGAGTAGATGTAAAGGAGGAAATTTAGAGAAACACCTTCTTTCATGTTACTGATTCTTTGTTATTTTGATTTTCTTTTCATCTCATTTGCGCACTGAAGTGAATCCAATGTTTCTTCCTGAAAATAAGTCTTTGTCTATAGGATTTCTGCTGCCTAATATGTAGAAGGGGGGTTAGCCTCCATTTGATCCAGTATATGACTGTGCTTATTTTGTTTTCAGAGCAGATTTGTCTTTATTGCTTGTATACCTGCCATTTGGCACATGGATAATATTTCAATCAAGTATGCATAATACTTGTGTTTCAGATACTAGCCATGGACTGTAAGCTCAAATTACTCCTTCAGCATCTCTGGGAATCCTGGAAGAGCAAGCATTAATATTTAAGATTAATTTCCAACTACGTATTTCTTTAAATTTTCCAAGCTCTCTAGCTGTATTGAATTAGGTAACGAGAAGGTCGGGCGTGGTGGCCCACGCTTGTAATCCCAGTACTTGGGAGGCTGAGACTGGAGGATCCGGGTTCGTGGCCAGCCTCAGCTAATTAGTGAGACCCTTCGCAACTTAGTGAGACCCAGTTTCAAAATAAAGGATAAAAAACAGGGCTGGGGGGTGTAGCTCGGAGGTAGAACGCCCCTGGGTTCAATCCCCGGTACCGCAAAAAAAAAAAAAATTAGATAACGAGGAATTTACCTACTCTATTCACACTACAGTATGTTTTAATATGATACTGTCTTCTTAAACTGAGAGTCAATATAAAGGAGATGGGTTACATAGGACATCTCTTAGCATTTTGTGTTATGTATTTTAATATTCTTTATATAAGGACTTACATGAAAATTTCATCTTGCCTTACAGCTAAGAATTTTAAAAAGTGTGTCTCTTCTGATAGCTAAGTGTTTCCTTTGTTAGAGAGGCTAAGAAATCACGTGTTTCTCCTTTTGGCTTGTCATCCAAGAAGCTGAGAACAAATATGATGTTCAACTGTACCCTAGTTAAAGTTTTCTTAAGACATGGTTTGTACACTTTTATCCTTCCTTTAACAAACCTATGATAACCATACTGTTTAAGTAAGCTAACTTTTCACTATTGAAATTGGTTGAATTACCACACTATATGTTTCTTAACCCTGTTTTGACATTTAGTTAAATATTTATAAATTTCTGTTGTGTATTTTTAGTATTTTAGAGCCAATAATTTTTTCCAGGTCATTTTATGTGGTTCCTTGAAACATTGTAGGTATGGTTTTTATACTCCCTGATAGAAAAAAATGGTCTCACCCCCAAATATCACATTTTATTAAATCTTAGAAGGAAAACATATCTTAGTAATTTTGGAAGTAGATACATAAGGACAAACACCTGAGTTCTTTTTAATATGTATATCACAAATATATAGAAGAATTCTCTTGGGGATGTCTCTGAGAAATGGAAGAGAAAAACCTTTTTTTCAGTATATCAATAAACCAAGATTTTTAATACTATGATCGGGCTGGTTTCTGACCATCAAATTGAGCCTTCAGAAAAAAAAAATTTTTTTTGAATTGCCCCAAGGGGGAAAATAACTCTGATTTTGTCTTGAATTTTTTTCTCTTTTAATCTCATAGACACTTATGATGATGACCACAGTAGTGCAATAAGTACCTACTAAGTATCAAGCACTCCAGGAGATGGTTTTACATATATTATTTCTAATTGTCAAAGTAATTAAAACAAGTAATTTCAGAAGTAATCTACATTATATCTATTTCAAATATTATTATTTCTACTATATGGAGATCTTTTAGCCTCAGAAAAGTAGAGAGGGTTACCCAAGGTAATACAATGAGTAAGTGAGATAGACTTGAGACTCAAATCCATATCTATGTGAACCCCCAACCCCTGTAATTTTTACTATGTCTCTTCCCTCTTGATGCTTTCCAATTATGGATTTTAGAATCATAATCTGTGTATTTCATGGGTTTGACATATGGTACAGACCCTGGTCTGAACTGGCCTGGGGCTGTCTTGCAGGTCTGTTAGATGATAGCATTGTGCTGGTGTTGAGCTGGAACTCTTGGGATAGGGTACCACTATCAAAGTTGTCTTGGGAGATAAGAGATTCTATCCACCAGGTCAGTAACTGCATCAACCTATAGTGATCAACCTGACCAGACTGTATTTTCTGGTGAGAGGTGAGCAGGAAATGTCTGTTCCATGGGGATCCAATGATCTATACCCACTACTTTATTCCTAGACACTCCAGGAGGAGTGTGTGCAAAGGAGGGGAGGTGAGGAATGCTCTGGAATTAGACTTACATTCCAACCTGTCTTTGATATGCTTAAGCCTCAAAACCTTGGGCAAGTTGCAAGCCTCAAAACCAAGGGCAAGTTGACTTAAACTATAGTTTTCCTCTCTGCAGATGTGGGTATTTATAATCCCTACTTCACAGTGTTATTATTTATTTCTCTTTATGAAATGAACAATGTATGGAGAGAAACTGGAAGGTTGTCTGGCACCTGATAAGTATCAATACATGTCAGTAGTTATTATTATTAAATTAAATGATGAACAGAGAGAGAGAGTCCTGAGCAGTATTTTTCAAATTGTAAATCTTGATCTATCAATGGTCATAAAAATCCAATCTGTTGTGACTAACATTTCTTTTTGAATACAAAGGAATAGAATAATGTGGAATAGAGAAGAATCAGGGTTCATTATATATAGTAAGAATAAAAAAGTTTCATATATTTTAGTTTCAGTTGCGTGTGTGTGTGTGTGTGTGTGTGTGTGTGTGTGTGTGTGTGTTGGACACTGTAGAAATGACAAAGTACTTCTAATTATTGATAATAGTAAAAAAGTATTTAAAACTTCTTTAAGATAGCAGCTTTCAAGTATGGTGTCAGGAACAGCAGCCTTGGCTTCACCTGAAAAAAATGTAAATTCCTGAGCCCTATCTGGGACAAGCTTTTTCTTTTTTGTTTTAACAAGGCTTCCAGGTGATTCTGATACACATTAAAGTTTGAGAATCTCTTATTACTCAAAGGTGGCATTTGGAAATTTTGTGAATTTAGAGAAGGATACATCTAATACTTAAGATTGGTTTAAAGTATGTGTTGACTAAGTATTTTAATTCTATACAGAATGTCGTCCAATGTTTGTGTGACTTTGATTTTGAATAGTTGTTTCCCCTTATTTTTCTATGTTTTCTACTTACAGTGCAAGTGGGTAAATCCCATAGAACTTAATTAGTTTATTTGTAGAAGGGCGATGAGTAGTAACATTCTGCACTTTCTTCTGTAACTGCAAAATGAAGTCTTCACATTCTTGTAAATCTGAACCCTGAGTACCTAAATTGTATTCAACTTGAAATATTTTATTGATAATAGTCTGGATGTCTGAATAGCTGTAAAATTAGGAATTAAGAACTCATAAAGACTACACTCAATATTTTATTAATTATAATATTCATTTTGAAAAGCACATGCAGGTTGGAAAATGGCAATCCAGTTAATTTGATAATAGTACTAATGATTAAAAACCTTTTTGGCAAAAGTGGGAACAATATAAATATGTATACTGAGAAGTTTTTCCCCTCAAAGAAAACAATCACTATAGTTAAGATATGTAATTATTATATGCTATTACTTTAATATTGCATTGACCTGCCTATGTTTGTTGACTGTGGAATCTTTTGCTGTACATTCAGTTTATGGTTTGGTAGGTATGTTTAATTTAAGACTTAAAAGTATCCTGTGTGAGAACATAGCATCCAGGTTAATAGAAAATACTTGAAGACTTCCTTTTTCCATTAAAAAAATTACCTTGGACTTTTAAAAAGCTGTGAGCAAAATGCCTGACAAGATCCACTTGAGGAGGAAAGATTTATTTTGGCTCATGGTTTCAGAGGATTCAATCCATGGTCAACTGACTCCAATGAAGACACTGTGGAGGCATGGTGGAGAAAAGCTGTTCAGTTCCTGGCAGCAGGGAAGCAGAAGAGAGGAAGGAGCCAGGGTCAACATATAGTCCCCAAGGCCACACCCCCAGTGACCTATGACCTCCATCCATGCCCTGCCTGCCTACAGTTACCATCAGGCAGTTCAGTTCAAAATATTAATCCACTGATGAAGTACAGCCCTCATGATCCAATCATTTCCTAAAAGCTCCACCTCTGAACCTTGCCTAATTAAGACCATACTTTCAATGCATGAGCTTTTTAAGGGACATCCCAGATCCACACTATAACAAGGTATACCTTAACTTTTCTATAAGTTAGTGCTTAATGGTGTGTGAAAATATTCTTAAGGACAAAGGTGTCCAGTGAAATACGTTTCAGGGGTAAGAAAGTCTAACTTCTGCCTCATTAGAGGTAAAACTTTTTATTTAAAGAGTTGCTTAAGAGATGTTTAGGTCCTCCTTTATTTTGCATTTTGTTGTTGGAGAAGAGTAAGAAGGTCAAGAAAAAAGAGCTAAGAGGACGTGGACTCTAATCTTACTTGTGGTATTAATTAGCATCTGGGAACTCAGGAAAATCACTTATGTTTCTGGACTTTAGTCTCCTTGTCTGTAAAGGAAGAGAGTTGAAGTAAATACTAAGTTTGTTCTAATATTGAAAAAGTCCATGTTGCCAAATGACAGTGTATTCTCTTAAAGCATTTTGATAATAGTGTGGCTGTGTGCCTGCATTTGGTAGGGATCTGAAAAATGGATTTTTTACTTTGTAGAGGAGTGGGGATCTAGAAGGTTTATGCATAACAGGATAAAATTAGGCATGCTCTTTCCTTGGCAAATTTCATGTGCCAATGAGCAAGTTTTCATCAGCTATCCGTTTGGAGGGATAGGTGATTCCACTCACAAGGAGGAATTTGAAAGTTTATAGGGTGTATAAGGGTCATCACAATGATTGTGAGAAGCTATTGGCATTTTGTGCTCAGGGGCCATGAATACCATATGTTTTGCAATATGTGTGACAATCCCTCACTACAAAGAATTTTCCCTCCCCAAATGCCAAGAGCGTCCCCATTGAGAAGTTAAAAGATTTAGTTTTAGTTTCACATTTTATAAAACCATCTGTGAAACTGGAATACTTTCTGCTGTTTCAGTAACACAAATGCAAACAATATCTATTCTTAGATGACAACTGGTGTTTATGATGCATGGGAGATGAACCTCCAGCTCCCTGTGCTATATATTGACCACGCAGTAAGGAAAGCAGTGAGACATTGGCTCTGTTAGGATAGTGAGCAAATATAAGTGGAAGACATACTAGGAATAGTTCCTTTGAGAAGTTGCTAGTTTCCTGGTGACAGCCATATTTTTAATCAAACAGCTTACAGAGATTTCCATCCAAGGTAGCTAGACATTTCTTCTGTTCGGTTAGATGCTATGATTAAAGCATTAAAAGCAGACTCTCTTCACTACAATTAGAAATACCACTTGCCTAACAGTTCTATATATAATGCTGAGTGACATGAGTACTTCCTGTCCCTCCTCTGGCCTCCTCTGCACTTGCGATAGCCTTGGACAGTCTGGGTCAGGCCAAGGATAGCCCCCATTCAACAGGACTGAAGCGACACAGCCAGGGCCTTTTCAAGAAGCTTCGTAATGCTTTCAAATTTGGGGTGAACTTGCTTTGGAATCACTTAAATCACAAGATCATTTTCTTAAAATTCTTTCCTCCTGTCTTGAAATTGTCAAGTCCTTAGTTTGCTAGTATGTGTTTGTGAACTACTGCTTCTATCCAGTTGTCACACAATGTGGGTATGAAAGGTGTTGTATGGTAAAACTGTTGTCTAGTAAACCGAAGCCAACTTGACGTTTTCCAGGAGTGAAAAGGAACTCCTGTTTCCCTTTTTATTTTGGTGAGTCTGGGTCTTAACACCTCTGCAGGAGATGGAGAAAGGATATGTAATTGAAGTGTGTAACTTCTCTTTTCCTATGCATTTTGTGAAATTTTAAATTAGATGAGAAAGTTGAAATTGCAGAATTAAGAAGAAAAAGTCTTGTGGATAGTCTTTCATGTTCATGGTCTAGGCTAGGCCTGCATAAGAGCCCCAAAACAAAAGTTACATGCCACTTTCCCGTTAGAGTGATGAGTGGACTTCAGAACAAAAGGCCACTTAGAGATAGCTATTACCATCTCACTTCAAGTCATCCAGTGTGGAATATGAGGCCCACATGATTTAGGTGATTTGCCCCAGGACACAGTTGGAAACAAGCAGACTGGCTCTTGATTTTTGGTGACTGGCCTATTCCTCAGAGCCTTGCTCAGCTGGGGTTCCCTGACACAATTAAAACTCAATGTTCTCCAAAGACATCCAGTGCTTATAATGAGAGCCTCCTTTGTTGTGCAAGTAGAAGGGCACTGGTTAAGTAACATCTTTGGCAAGTTGAGAAAAGAGTCACTTCCATGACTTTCTGTGTTCCTGGGGGATTCCATGCTCTATCCCAGAAGCTCAATCAAACAAGAAATTGGGGTTTTTCCTAAACCTCTCTCATTTATCCTGTCTGTGGAGCTCACCATTCTTTTTTTTTTTCTTCTTTTGTTTTACAAAATGGCTTCCATATTTTTCTAAACAAAAGAATAAGACACCTGGCATTCTCCTAAGGCAGTTAGCTCAAAGATAGCTAGCTTTAGTGTTTGTTGTTGTTGTTTGAATAATATATTGTCATTTCTTTTTTTTTTTTTGCGGTACCGGGGATTGAACCCAGGGGCGTTCTACCGCCGCGCTACACCCCCGGCCCTATTTTTTATACTTTATTTTGAAACCGGGTCTCACAAAGTTGCGGAGGGCCTCACTAAGTAGAGAGAGAGAGAGAGAGAGAGAGAGAGAAAGAGACAGGGAAAGAGAGAAAGAGAGAGAGAGAGCTGAGGCTGGCCGCTAACCGGGATCCTCCGGTCTCCGCCTCCCAAAGTACTGGGATTACAAGCGTGCGCCACCATGCCCGGCATATATTGTCATTTCTATAATTTTTAAATCCACATATTATTAGCTATTATGACCTGACTGAATTCAAATTTTTGTGTTGACTTTTCATTTCAATCTATTATTATTTAATGTTAAGTAAAATAATTGTGTATTGTTTTACTTAATAAGACTCATGGAATATACCATTTTAATTTTTATTTTTGTATTAGGACTTATTTAACCTATATAAATAATAGATTAAATTTTTTATTATTAATTTTCAAATGTAAGTTGGAACCTAAAATTTTGACACTTGAGCAGATATTTAAATTTTCTCTATTTGCTAGGATGGAAACTTTTTTTTTACTATAATAAGTAGGATTATTTTTACAAGTATTGCATAAAAGCATATTTGTATAAGTACATACTTAATGCATAATTTCTTACTTGAAATTCATAAAAATTATACAAGCAGAATTCATTCCTAAGAATGGAATAGCTTAAAACAATTTATTTTGGGGGAAGACATGTATGATTAAAAAGAATTTATTCAGTGAACTGATAGTTTTATTTTATGTTTCTAAAGCTGTGTACTTTTTTGTGTGTGTGGTACCGGGGGTTAAACCCAGGGATGTTCTACCTCCGAGCTACACCTCTGGCCCTATTTTTTGTCCTTTATTCTGAAACCGGGTCTCACAAAGTTGCAGAGGGCCTTGCTAAGTAGCTGAGGCTGGCCGCCAACCCGGATCCTCCAGTCTCAGCCTCCTAAGTACTGGGATTACAAGCGTGTGCTACCACGCCCAGCTAAAAGCTGTGTACTTTTAAAAAATTATTTTTAATGAACACATAACTAACATATTTATTGGGTAAGATGTATACTTTTTTACAAAAATCAAATAATCTGTAACTAATATCTTTATTTAAAAATTTTGTATAGGAAAGAGAATGCACAAAACATATTACATGCCCAAGCTGTGGAGTATTCCACTCCACTAATATCTTTAAAAGCATTTTGACTGAGCTTAGAGTAACCCTAAAGCCAGCTAAAGAATCTACTATATTAATATCAAGATGTAACTTATAATATTTTCTTGTTTAGTTACGTTTTAAACTAATTCCTTCAACATGCCTTGTCATAATATTGATTATGTTGAATCCATTTAATATAAATTGATCTCAGTGCACTGTAGATTTTCATTCAATTCATTCCTGAAACTACTCAATAATCATGCATTGTTCTCTTATTTTATGTTCTCTATATTCTGAAAAACAAATAAGTAAGCCCAAGAGTATTTAACACTTAAGAGATTTCATGCAAGAAGCAAAAATAAAAATAAAAAATGCTCGTTAGCCTTGACCAGTTAAGTAACATTGTTGGCTAGTGAGATAATAGAGGAGGGAAAGGAGACTTCAGCTCCTGGTGACTGCTATGTCAATATAACAGGCAGAGTTCTTTCTGTGCAGTGCTGTTTTAATCTCTCTGTTTGCAGTCCCATCTTTGGCTGTTCAATTTGAGAAACATTCCAGGGAGTATCCTTAGCTTCCCTGATGTGAGTCTGGGACTGGGGCTTGAAGACTCAGAGGGACTCTTTTCTCAAACAGGGCAGGACAAATACAGCCAGCTGGGCATGTAGCACATGGCTCAGCCACCTGAGACAGACTATTCATCAGTAGCAAGGTGAGTCTTTGTGCATCTGAGCTGGGGGATGCCAGAGATGCTGCTCCACATACCTTTGCAGGCACCTTTGAAAAGTGTAGGATGAGGCCGCAGAAACATGGGATTGCTTCTGTATCTCAAGAGAGAGAATATTAAATGCTTAGACTTTCTCAGACATTTGCTCATGGCTCAGTGGTGTCACATTTGGGACTCTGCTTTTGAGGTATATTTTCAAGCATGAATAGGACGCTAGTGGCTCTTGAGGGTTAGTACTTATGTATTTAGCAACTAACACTCTGATCAAATGCATAGCAATGATAATAGTGGCATATTTCTTGCTGCTGTTTTCTGTTAATATGATGTATGAAAGATTTTCTTAATCTCTTAGAAATAGCCATTAAGAAAAATATAACTCTACTGAACTATTTTGTGGAAATGCCAAGCAATTAGTCTGTGACATCATTTATGAGCTGTTATTATTAATGCAAAGTGCTAAAACAATTCAGAGAGAGTAAATAAAATGAAAGGACTCCATTGCCATGGGCCTAGAGGGAGTGAGAGTGGAGGGGATCTGGGGAGGAAGACAGAGGAAGAATAAATAAATACACATGTCATGCTAGTGTGGAATGTGATGAAATTACTGGTGATAGTTCATATTAGTCTGGCATGTGCTGAATTACAGTTGGTGATGTTGTTCGTCAAGATTGTCAGGGTACAGATCCAGTGACTGCTTAAGAAATTGGAGATTGATTCCTGATACCACTGTCAACCCATAAATTGTAACCAGACTGTCTTTACAGACTTGGGGGCAATCAACTAAGGTCTCTGGTCAACTGTTGGCAGAGAATCAGGTTAAACTTTTACCTCCAATCTGAGCTTTGATTTGGAATAAGGTATTAGATGCTTTTACTTGTGTTTGTAGTTCTTTTATCTTGCAATTTCTTTGGTTAAATTTCTGGCATTAAATTCTGGTATTTCTTGTTATTCTTTTTTTTTTTTTTGCGGTACCGGGGATTGAGCCCAGGGGCGTTCTACCTCTGCACTACACCCCCGGTCCTATTTTTTTTATACTTTATATTGAAACCGGGTCTCACGAAGTTGTGTAGGGCCTCACTAAGTAGAGAGAGAGAGACAAAGAAAGAGAGACAGAGAGAGAGAGCTGAGGCTGGACGCGAACCCCGATCCTCTGGTCTCTGCCTCCCAAAGTACTGGGATTACAAGAGTGCGCCACCACGCCCGGCTATTTCTTGTTATTCTCTGGTTAAAATTCTCTTTAGAATGTAGTCATGTATGAAAAAGTCGCCCTGTCCCCTTTCTGAGAGGGGACATAATTGATTTTATTAAGAGGCAGGAAGCACCGTGATTTTTTGATTGTCAAGAGCTGTGGTTAACAATCCCACAATAGAACATTTGATGGCAGCTTTGGAGAAGTTAATCTGGCAGCTCTAGCTCCTATTAGAATGTTGCATTTACCTTTTGATTGTGGAGCTTTTTGTTTGTGGTAAATGACTGCTAACTAGTATTAGATGACTTATTTGAAAATCTTTTCTGTTCGTTTCCTCCCAAAACAGAGCTTGTATAGAATAACATTATAAAAGCCTCATAATTGTGTAATATATTAATGATTTTCCCCTTAGAGACCACTCAATATAATTTTAAGAATCTCAGATTTTTAAATCTTTATGTGTTTATTCCGGTTCAAAGTGGTTCTTTCTGCCAACTCCAACTTACCTTTTATTAATAGATTTGTTAAGCTTTGCGCTTTCCTGTTATGTAGGTGAGATTGACTCGTGTTTATCACCTGTAAGTAGTCTTTTTAAGGGTTAATACAAAATCTTATTCTAGGTTGATCAATTATCTTAATATCTTGCTTCATCATCTTGAAAGTTTCGACTAAATCAGGCATGATATTAAGTGCCTTGCAACTTATCACACAAAAATAATGCTTTCTTAGATTAATTTTAACTTGATAACTTTTTCATAATTAATAGCTGGTTTCAGATTATAATTTTTTAGCTCAGTGACAGAGAATGTGGTAAATTCTTCCATTTAAAGTGAACCCTGAGAAAATAAGTTTTGTTCTCTCTCATTTCCTCTGCTAATTTTTGCTTGACTTTAAATATCAATTTCAGGGATTATGATTGTAAAATAAGTAATAGAAACTAGTTTCTTCTGCTATTAATTACCACTTAATGTTCTGTGATGTGTTCACTTTGTTTTTATTAATAAATTAGTGAGGCTCTATTTCAGAGCATATAGTATCTAGAAATCACCAGGACCCATGGGGGCTGTTCACGCCCGCATGGACGTGCAGAAACCAAGCTGAGGGAGCAATAATGCTGAACGGGGTCCAGAGGGAGGTTGGGTGTGGACTAGGCATGCACTGGGTTCTTAGAATTGGTATTTATTTATTTATTCATTTTATACTGAGAATTGAACCCAGAGGCATTCTACCTCCAATCTGAACCCCAAGCCTTTCCATATTTTTCTAAATTTTGAAACAGGATCTCACTAAGATGCTAAGGGCTTCATTAAGTTGCTGAGGTTGGCCTCGAACCTGTGATCCTCTTGTCTCAACCTCCCAAATACAGGGATTACAGGAATGCACCACCACACTCAGCAGAATTAGTGTCTTTAATCTAGGCTTTTGTCCTGCATGGCATTTGTTTCTCTGGACAGAGA
This sequence comes from Glis glis, assembly GCA_004027185.1. NCBI lineage: Eukaryota > Metazoa > Chordata > Mammalia > Rodentia > Gliridae > Glis > Glis glis. The sequence continues at coordinate 15,235 of PVJS01037564.1, forward strand.
ACATTGTCAGGCAGGAGGCCACGGCCTCTGTGCTGTGAAGGGAACCTCCAACTCCTCCCAGTGTCTGCGATGCCATCTCATAGGATTAGCCTCAAGATCCCCTGAAGTGTCAGTTGCTTCATGTTCTGAATTCTAATGAATTCGAAACTGTAGCGAGCAGGTGACAGCTGTGAGTTAGAGACCACATCCACAGCTCATTACTTCTAATTCAAACTAATATGCCCTTTCCTCTTTCAAGGTCTTGTTCCCATCCTTTCTCTAACCACTACTTTTGCTTTCATTCTTTTTCTTCCTTTTAACTATTTTCTTTGTTTTATTTCTTCATTACTCTAGAATGTTAGCATATCAGTTTCCAAACTTTCTTATGCTCTTTTTCTTTCCATATTCCTTCTCATTGTTATTGGTCATGGTGTTCATCTTGCTCCTGTTCTTATTCAGATGCAAATTTCTGTGATGTACCGCACTGGTCATTATTTTTGTTCCTTTAGGAACTTCCAAAGCTATGGACTATATATCCCACTTTAATTGTCCAAAATTGCTTGAAAAAACTCTGGTACAATTGTTATTAACTCCACTTTTCTCCTCCTCCCCTCATAAAGCTCCTGCAGAAATGTAAAACTAGAGAAGCAACTGATTTGATAAATATGACATTAGTCATAGCTTTAAAAAATCCTATAATTGAAGAGTCAGTTTTGTCCTGACATTCACTAACAATGGGAAGTCACTTAAAATATTTTGAAAAATGGGGATAATGGTCAAATGAGATAATGTAGCTGAAAGCATTTCATGGTACAAATATTAGTTATTGTTTTTGAGATTTACTATTGAGGAGGGTCAACATTCAATATTATAGGACATGTTAAATTTTAAGTTTTATTTTTAAATTCTTTATTTTGAAATAATTTGAGACATATAAAAATTAGTAGCTTTTGTTCCCATTAAATTTTCTAAATGTTAGCATCTCAAAGTTATCAAACCAGGAAATTTACTTTGATACTATTAACTAACCTATGGTTACTATTCACATTTTATCAATATTCTCACCAATGACCTTTTTATGAGCCAGGATACAAATAAGAACCTTACGTGTCATTTAGTCTCCCGTGATCTGAGATAGTTCTGCATTTATTTTTCTTTGTCTGTCCTGAAGGAGCTTGACACTTTTGAAGAGCAGTGACCAGTTATTTTGGAGAATGTCTTCCACTTGGGGTTTTCTAGTGTTTTTCATGATCAAATCCAGGTTGTGCATTTTTGACACTAATACCATAGGATTGATGCTCTGGCCCTCCCAGTGCATCACAGCAAGACGCACGTGATGCCAGCTTGTCTAATTAGCAATGTTGACCTCAATTTTTCAGTTGAGATCGTCTAGGTTTCTCTACTATAAAGTTGCTCATTTTCCCCACATGGAGAGATACTTGAACTATGCAAATGACCAGTTTTTCATCATGTGTTCAACAACAAACTTCGGCACTCACTCATCATTCTTGCCTGAAGCATCTGTCATCATGGTATTTACCAAAGGGAAATCTATCCTATTTTCATTATTCCTTCTAGACTTTTTTAGTTAAAATTCTTCTGTAAGGAAGAGCTTTCCATTCTCCCTACTTATTTCCTTATTTGATTATTAATTTATATCTGTATGGACTCATGAGTTTTTGTTTTATGCTGTGAGTTATAATCTGTTTCATCTGGTATTTATTTTTTGCTCAAATTGTTCACATTTGACCACTGGGTGCCACTGCAAGTTGGCTTAGGTGTCCTTTGTTCATATCACTGTCATTTTTGGAACAGTTCTTATTTTCTGGTTACTACATGATGCTCCAGGCACCTCTTACACTTCTCTTAATTCCAACCCTTCAATCATTCATTTCTTGAAGGAGTCCATTTTTTAAAATTAAAGAATGGCATTTAGAAAACAATATCTGGCGGTTAGATGTGTTCAATCACAAAATAATATACCTCCTTTCTCATATAATATATTTTCTTATCTGCTTAAATCTTCAAACACATAAAGCACTTTCAGAATTGCTCATCCATGTATCTGTGAAAAACATTTACTAACTGGAGTATAAGACACTAGAGTCCTTTAGACTTTAGACTCAAAATAATTTCTTTTCCCTTTAGACTTTTTTCTTTGGCCTTAGACTGTAAGTAGAAATAAAATACTTTAGTTTTGAAAGTACTATTCACTTCTCCCCAACATGGAAACTAGTATAACCAGTAGTTTATTTATTGGTATTTTTTCAAACCTCCTTTTAACTCTCACTCTCATTGGGTATTTCCCAACTTCACGCTACCTGATTCTTTTCCTTTTAAGTCTATATTGGGGACTAAATCAGCCTCAGGTTGTAAAGGTGGAAATTATGTATAATTTTATATTCTCACTTCCCATTTTGGACATAACTTAAAATACTGTTTTACCTAGCCAATTTGGATAAGAGATATTCCAAGAGACAAAGGGATTTTTTTCTATCATAATGCTTTTTGTCATATTTCATAGCTATTTGTTAGAAAAGCAAAAAGAAAAGTCCAAAGAAACAAATAAACAACAGAAGTACAGGGTATCAAGTCATCTATTAATCAGCCCAACCTTAGTGGTTAGAGGTGCTACTGGGTTCCAGTTAACACTCGATATTCAGCCTCTTTTCTATTTTTTTTTTTTTTTTGGTACTGAGGATTGAACCCAGAGGCATTCTACCTCTGAGCTACACACCCAGGCCTATTTTATTTTTAAAAAGGGTCTCACTAAGTTGCTGAGGGCCTCAAATCTGCAGTTCTCCTGTCTCAGCCTCCCAAGTACTCCAGGCGTGCACCATCATGCCCAGCTCTCCCTTCTTTTTAAAACCATGCAACTTTAGGCAGAATTGACAACATAAACAATGTTCTTTTTCTGGTATTTGTAGAAATCATTGTTACATTTGTTGTGACGATGTGGCACTTTCACATTTATCCATGTAGAATAGGACTTCAATCATCTGCTCTTTAAATACTCTCTTCTTTGGGGAATTGTATGTTAAAATTTCTCAGAGTACCTAGGCTCTGAGTTTCTTAGTCAGTTTATACTCTTTACTCTCTATGTGGTTCTTTGTTAAACTACTTAATCTTTCTTGCCCTCTGTTTCTCCATCTAGAAATTCAGGACCCAAAGTCTCCTTTGTATGGTTATTGTGATTTGAATGAGAGAGGTAGAGTACTTGGAAGATTCCTGGCACATAAAAAGCATTCCCAAAATATCGTAGTTATTTGTGGATCCTGCCTTGCTTTAGATGTCATCATCAGACCTACATTTTCTGGACTAATAGATACATGAGTATTCAAGGTATATATGCTCAATGAAGGACTGTAATAGTTATTAGTGCATTATAAAGAGGTAAGACTAGATGTCTTTAATCTCTTTCTTAGCTGAGGATGAAGTCAAAGAGATGTCTCTTGAAGAGTAAGGATACATAATTACATGTTTTAAACTCTTTAATATCTTTAGTATTGATTTAAATCTGTCACATAGGAAATAATATAACAGAAATCAGCTGTCTTTCAAGTTTCTGTAACTGACTATGAGATAAAATTTTATAAAAATTCTCAGGATAGCTGGGCAGTGGTGGCACATGCCTATAATTCCAGTACTTTGGAGGCTGAGACAGGAGGATCGTAGGTTCTGGGCCAGCCTCAACAACTTAGTGAGACTCTCAGGAACTTAGTGAGATCTTATTTCAAAATAAAAAAATGGCTGGGGGTATAGGTCAGAGGCAGAATGCCCCTGGGTTGAATCTCCAGTACCAACAACAACAACAACAACAAAATCTCCAGAATAAGGAGTAACCTATGCTAAAAATAACCCTTTAATCTGATAAACTATTTTGTCTGTCTGAAAGACGTGGCCTGTAAAGTATAGGGCATAAAGAGTTTCCTACCCTTTCCTTCTTACCTTCATTTCTGGGTTTCATTGAAGGAGTAAGGGACTGGAATTTAAGGGAATTTAAGGGGGTAGGAAATGCCAAAAAGGGCAAGAGTAAACCAAGTTAAGTAACAGTTAAGTGTAGAAAATAAAACTAAGTTTTAATCAGAAATGATCACATGTGAGGGTAAATTGACTTCTATTAGAATATCTATTTTTAATAATGAGTCAGAATTTAATGCCCCAAAACATGATAGGTATTGAAAGCATTTTCTGGTGTCTACACAAAGGTAGATGGAGGTGTGATGGTGACTTAGTGCTCAGGTGTCTCTCCTTGCCTGTCACCCATGACTGTCAGCATTATGTCTCCAGAATGGTGAAAGGGAAATTTTTTAAGCTTTTAGTGTTAGAACTTAGAGTGTATATATATATTTACACTTATTGGTGCATTGTAGTTATACATTTTGATAAGTGTCAGGGTATCAGAAGCATGCATGCACACGTTGCTCATTTAGCCCTCCCTCAAATCCCACCCTATTCCCTCCCCCTTCCCTCCTTTCCATGCTCAGCATAGTGATTGACTCTGATAAGTTTGTGTGTACACATCATGTACATTAGTGTATTTCCCTCTTCCCCCTCCCGTCTCCCTCAGTTAGGCCACCTTCTTTGCTCAACTAAAGTTTTCTCCTTCTCTGTCTGGGGTTCCCTTCTAAGTCC
>PVJS01037565.1:0-19848 GCA_004027185.1 Glis glis
GAGGAGGGGAGAGGAGAGGAGAGGAGAGGAGAGGAGGAGAGGAGAGAGAAGAGAAAAGAGAAAAGAGAAGAGAAGAGAAGAGAAGGGAATTGGGATGATAAGAAGTTTGGAAAGAAAATAGAGCTTTAAAATAGCTGCATTAGATATTTAGACTTCTTGCAGTAGGCATGTAAAATTCAACTTGAGTCATATGAACTGGCTTATTATTAACATGAGATAGTTATTTAAATTAAGTAAGTTTTGAAGAATTATTAATTCATGCTTTTTAGATTTACAATTATTTGAAATGATTCGTCTGGTATTGAAAATTCAAAGATGAGTACTAATCACTGCAATTTATTTTTAGGCCTCTATACCCCTGACATTTTATTTGATTCTGGTTACTACTAGAACATTTCAAATAAACTAAAGCAAAAAAGATAGAGCAATAGAATAAAATTTTTCTTAGAGAATTGAGAATCTTATTATCCTTTAATAGTATATTAATTTAATATGACTATATCAATATAAAATTTATGTAGTTAATATAATAATATTGTTATGATAATATAATCCATAAGTCTCCAGAAATATTCTTCCTCAATTAGGTTGACAGTCCAGAGCAGTTATTTGCCCTTGACTCTTATGCAGGCCACAGTTTGCTTGTTTCCATTAATTTATAGAAGCTCATTTTCTTAATTGACTAAAGAGAGGCAAGCTTGAACACAGCTTTTCCAAATAATCACAAGTTCCATAAAATAATGATATTTTATTGACCCAGTATTCAAGGTTAAAAGGGATATTTTTTGCTAGGATGATTCAGATAATTGCCTTTATTTATTGATACATCATTAAGGCTTAAAAGGGGTAGTCAGGAACCCTGTGTGTATTCTAATAAGGACAGGTAATCAGTTGAATATGTCTATGTGATTTAGCCTGTGTTACCTTCCTGCTCAAAAGATTTGTGCATATGATTTTATTTTCAAAGATGCATTTCCAATAAAAATACCATGAAGTTAAAAATTGATTCACAGAATTGTTAGAAACATTAAATATTTTTTAGAACAAAAGTTTTTTTTCATTTTTTTCCCTCTGTAATAATAGTAACTTTTAAGAGATATACTGAGATGTCTTGTCGTCCTCTTTGTATCTTGGTAAGTATTCAGAACAGAAATGGTCATAAAATTTTTATACAAATTTTACCTTATTATTTCTGCAACCCATTTCAATAGGTTTGATAATATCTAACTTTGATAGTAATATATTTCCTTGTCAATTTACATAACTCAGTTTCTTATTTTTATAATTAATGTGAATTCTAATAAGTAGGATGCAAATGGCTCAATCTCTTGTCTTCAGCTCTCTAATGCATATTTCCCCCATAACACTTTGATTGCATAAGGTCCCCTGGTTCATTGACCTCCACTTTTTCTTTGCCTTTCATCTGACTTCTGTCATACCCATCATAGCAACTACTCTCTTTTGAGCCATTATGTTGGGATAATTTATAAATATTTCAGGAAATATTATTGTAAATGTTTTTTCACAATTTCTTAACTCAAGCTTTGCCTTTGTGTAAGTTCATTTATTTCTGTGTGTATATGCATATATTTAAATCTCACATTTATTTTACATATAACATAATATATAAATAATATTTACATATATATTATAATGTCCCTATTTTTATACTATGTATAAACATCCAGATATATTGGGACAATACTGTTAGTTATATACCTGTATAGAAGTATGTTGTCCCGTAGACTTGATTCTTTAATTAGAAGTTATACTCTATTATTAATGGTGCATTATCCCTTAGAACACTTTTCTGATATTAACATTTTATACCAATTATACTTGTTAATGATTACTTATTATACTATATGTTTATTCTTAACTTTCTTCTCAACATATATTGTTTTATGTTTATCCCTTATAAACAACATATATAGTATCTGGATTTTGGTTTCATCTTTTTGTAGAAATTACATGTATTAATAGATATATCTAATTTATTTACATCATTTATAATGCTTATAATCTTAGTACTATATCTACATTTAAAATTTTTACTGTGCCTTTAATTTTAATTACCTTTTCCTCATTTTACCTTTTATTAATTTGAAAATAATTTTTAAATTATGTATTTATTTTCTATTATTTTAGAAAATATATTTACCATATTTCTTTTTATATTTATTGGTGCATTGTAATCACACATCTTTTTTTTTTTTGAGGTACCAGGGATTGAACTCAGGGGCGTTCTACCTCCATGCTACACCCCCGGCCCTATTTTTTATACTTTATTTTGAAACCGGGTCTCACGAAGTTGCGGAAGGCCTCACTAGGTAGAGAGAGACAGGGAGAGAGAGAGAGACGGAGAGAAAGAGAGCGCTGAGGCTGGCCACGAACCCGGATCCTCCGGTCTCTGCCTCCCAAAGTACTGGGATTACAAGCATGCGCCACCACGCCCAGCTGTAATCACACATCTTGATGGGTTTTAGGGTGGTAGAAGTACACATGCACACATTGGTCAATTAGCCCTCCCCCAATTCCCACCTCCATCCCCCCTTCTTGTGTTCAGCATAGTAGTTGACTTTGATAAGTTTGTGTATGAACATCCTGTGCATTAGGGTATTCCCTCTTTCCTCTCCCATCTTCCTCAGGTTGCCTTCTTTACTCATCTAGGGTTTTCTCCCTTTGTCTGGAGTCCTTCCTATGTCCTATTCTCTCTAGCTTCCACATATTAGGGAGACTTTTCACTTTCTGTTACTGACTAATCTCACTTAGCGTAATGTTCTCTAATTCTATTATTCCTCACAGGTGGAATTCAACTAATGATAAAATTGACTTGCAGTTATTGGAACAGATTGAATTTCTGGTTAGTGGAAGAGAGAGAAAGATAGAAAGATGAGATGACAAGTTTGGGGAGAGATAATAGAGCTTTTAAATCACCATATTAGATATTTAGACTTCTTGCAGTAGGTATGTAAAATTCAACTTGAGTTGTCTAAACTGGTTTATGAATTGTGCTTACTCTCACATTTATATGTTGCATAAATAAATCTATAGCTGCTAGAATTTATTATCTCAAATATTCTTACCATCTTTCATGTTATTTTCACTGATATAATTGCACCGTATTTTTAAACCCAAAGAAAAATACTATTGTCTTTATTATTTACCTCTTATGTCTACACAAACCTAACAATACATTTAAAAATGTCCTTGCTTGGGGCCGGACGTGGTGGCGCACGCTTGTAATCCCAGTACTTTGGGAGGCGGAGACCGGAGGATTAGGGTTCGTGGCCAGCCTCAGCTCTCTCTCTCTCTCGCTCTCTGTCTCTCTCTCTACTTAGTGAGGCCCTCTGCAACTTCGTGAGACCCGGTTTCAAAATAAAGTATAAACAATAGGGCCGGGGGTGTAGCGCGGAGGTAGAACGCCCCTGGGTTCAATCCCCGGTACCACACACACAAAAAAAGTCCTTGCTTGGTACTGGGAATTGAACCCAGGGGCATTCTACCTCCAAGTTACACCACCAGACCTATTTTATTTTATTTTTTATTTTATTTATTTATTTATTTTTTGCGGTACTGGGGATTGAACCCAGGGGCGTTCTACCTCCGCGCTACATCTCGGACCCTACTTTTTATACTTTATTTTGAAACCTGGTCTCACGAAGTTGCGGAGGGCCTCACTAGGTAGAGAGAGAGAGAGTCAGAGAGGGGGGGGTAGAGAGGTGAGGCTGGCCGCAAACCCGGATCCTCCAGTCTCCGCCTCCCAGAGTACTGGGATTACAAGCATGCGCCACCACGCCCGGCTATTTTATTTTATTTTTGAAACAGGGTCTCACTAGGTTGCTTAGAGTCTTGCTAAGTTGCAGAGTGAGAAATGGAATGGAACAAAGTTCTACCCCAGAGAGAGAATCTGAACAGTCCATTTCCCAGAGTGGGGAAACAGCCTGGAGTCTTCCACAGGGCGAGCTTTACTCAGTCTGGAAACCTTTCCTTCTAACACATATGCATGTGGGAAGGTCAGGATCTCCTTCTCTGCTACAGCTTAGTGAGTCTGTGCTGCTTCCACCATGTTGGAAACTTTCCCATGGGGGGGGATGTAGGTGAGAACTTGCAGTCCTCTACCTGCCTCTACTTCCATTCATAAGGGCTTGCTTAGCTTTTCCCCACAGGTGCTTCCAGTCCATTCCAATCTTGTCCATCTTTTATCTCTCTCTAGCTACCTAACAGGTGTACAAGTCTCTTTGCACCTGGCTTTATTTTCCTCTTTTAAATAAACTCTGTCTACTCATATCTAATTCTGGTATGAATGATATCATCATGAGTAATATCATCTGGTCCAGCCAGAGTGAATTTCAGTGCCACATGTAAGACATGCCTTGTTTTAGAACTGGAAGTTTTGACATGCTCGTCTCCATCACCTCTGATGACAACTACCTTCTTCTCACTCCATCCCTATCACACAGGAAGATGCCATTTTATTTATTTTTTGTTATATTTCTTTTTTTTTTCTGTGTGTGGTACTAGGGGCTGAATCTAGGGGCATTCTACCTCTGAGCTATACCCCTGGCCCAATTGTGTGTTTTTTTTTTACTTTGAAACAGAATCTCCCTAAGTTGCTCAGGCTAGCCTCAAACCTGCAATCCTTCTGTCTCAGCCTCTCAAGTACTGGGATTACAGGCATGCTCCACCATGCCCAGCTTTGAAGATGCTGTTTACCTGATAAATGATTGCTAATTTTCAGATTATAGGTCTTACATCATTCATCAATTCCTCTAGAAAGATTTACCAGGTCCAGGTATTTACCAGGATTGGTAATCTCCTGTCTTCAGAGTTACTTTTAATTTTTCATCATTCTTGGAAACTGCCTAGATTCTCTGTGAGTAGGAATTTACTTTTATTGGTGGCTGGAGAAGGTGTGAGTTCTTACCTACTTTAATTTTGTTCCTTAATAAAACCATGGAGAACCATTAAAAGCATTTTTATTTGTGGGGTAGGATATAATACCAAAAAGTATATAAACAAAAAAACAGGCAGGCCGGGCGTGGTGGCACACGCTTGTAATCCCAGTATTTTGGGAGGCGGAGACCGGAGGATCTGGGTTCAAGGCCAGCCTCAGCTCTCACTCTCTCTCTCTCTCTCTCTCTCTCTCTCTCTCTCTCCCTAGTGAGGCCCTCAGCAACTTCATGAGACCCTGTTTCAAAATAAAGTATAAAAAAATAGGGCCAGGGGTGTAGTGCGGAGGTAGAATGCCCCTGGGTTCAATCCCCGGTACTGCAAAAAAAAAAAAAAAAAAAAAAAAATCAGGCAGGAGGGATTCCTGCCCCAGTTTAAATTTTTATTCTTTAGTTTCATGTTGCGGGATAAATATATCTGAAGCTTCTGCCTTACACAACTTTGGCTCTGAGTCAATTTCTAGCTGACTGCTGTTTCTGCCTAGAATGTACTCATCTTCTTCTGGGACATTTGGATGAAATCTAGGGATTATTCGGTGTAAGTATCTGATAAAACTTGCTGCCTATTTCAACACTGTTATCAGCATCTTGTTTCCTAAGTCTTGTGGCATGATTCAGCTATGATAGATTCTATTGGTTCTTGATATCGACATTATTCTCTGTTAGTTTCAGAAATGTATGATGCCCGTTGGAATATCTGAAAGGAATCTAATAGCTTGTCAAGGGAACCTGACCAGACCCTGAGGTCAGTATGAGATATAATTAGGACAAAATAAATAGATTAGCCTTAATTATATGAATAGTTCAATGTTCTTTGCACATTATTCATATCCCATTGTCTCTGTTTATTTCAGCTTTAGAGTCTCATGTTTATTCTATTACCCTACTACATCTTTAAAAATTGCAGATTTATAACTGCGTGCATTCTAGCTTTGCCCCCTTAAAACATAGTATCTTTTTCTTATCTCTATATGATAAGTGTTTTCTCTTGTTTTTATAATATTTTGGTAAAGATGACTGAAAAGGACATTTTATTTATAGTTATATTTACAAAATAAAACAACTTATTTTGAGATTCTTGATGACAAAATATGGTACCAAGGATGTTTAGTGAACAGATATACTTGATGGCTTGATTGTAATGGAAAGCACAGGGAGGATTTAAATGGTATGAGTAAGCTTTCTCATTATATATGACATCATTCTGAATTAATTTCTTGATTTATTTTGATTTATATAAATTGTCCACATGAAATGTTTATAGAGTTCAAGAAAGATGTGAATATATTCTGCATGATTCTTCATGTAGAGCTATACCTTCAAAGAGAATGCTAGTCATTCATTGACATGGATGTGTTTTGATATAACTTCTTATAAATTTGAAATCATTCTGAATAGGAAAATTTATGGTTTTCTTCTATTTGAAAAACATTATTTACAACATTGCATGTGGTCAAAAATATGCCATCAATATAAAGAGAAGCCAGATACAAAGGAGGTACTCTAATATGGTAGGAAATTTGAATTCTCCATAATCTTTTACATTAATAATTCATTGTAAGTTGTGTTTTGTGATTAAATTAAATGCTTTCTTCTAATTTGTTGAATCTGTATAATTCTATATTTTATAAAATAAAGAAATTTCATTTACTTAGATTTCTATTAATAATATTTCAATTAAAAGTAGAATTGATGTCTTCAGTAGAAAAGCTAAACCCATTAATGGAAGAAAATTGAACTTAATTATCCTGATATTTCTTGCTAACATAGGGCATATTTCCCTACTATTATTTTTGTATTGAACATAATTAATATTTATTTTTTAATAAATCTCATTTTTATGCTTTTTTAACAGATGAACTTTAGAATCGGTATTTCAATTTCCAACTGAGATTTTGGTTGAGAAAACATTTCATTTAAAAGTTAATTTGGGAGAAATGGTATTTTTACATTGTTGATTCTTCTGTTGGATATATCTTTCCAGTTTTTTTCCCAAATCCTTTTTAAGTCCATACAGGTTTTTAAAAATACTTTTATTGGTGAATTATAGTCTCACATCATAATGTAGTTGATAGGGATAGTGATATACATGCACATAGCACTTGGTGCTTAGGTCCATATGTTAAGAGAAATAATTACCTTTTAATAAAGACCTTAAAATGTATTTCTGAAGATTAAAAGTTCATTCTAGTTTATGTCTCTTGGGAATATTTCTTTCCCCCAACCCACTACCTCACACACATTCCAAGACTGATTTATTACACATTCCAAGACTGATTCATTGATTTTTTTGTTATTGCTTTTGTTGTTGTTGAATATATTCTTAATATTTTTCTCTGGACATCTAACTCTACTTCCTAATTCACATTGATTTTTTCCAGTCAACCAAATTGCAAATCATATCACATAAAATGGTTTTATCATAATACTTACAAATTTTAGAACTAATTTATTTTCCTTAAATTGTTGATCTAAGTGGTGTTAAAAAAACAATATTGAAAATCAGAGATGACAGCAAACATCCTTGTTTTATCTAGGCTTCTACATCTTAGAAATATTAGAGACCATTAGAAAATTATAAAATAATAGAAAATATTTTAATAGTTTCTGTAGGTATGTTTATCATGATAAGAAAATGTTTCCTGCTTATAGCTTACTGTGATAATTTTTTATTCAGGAATTAAAGGGCTTTGGATAATTACTTAAAAATTAACATAGTAGAACTATAATCATATGTTTGTTTCTTCCTTATTTAATCTGGAAAACATTCATAAATAAATATTTTTAATGCTGAACCTTTCTTAAATACCTACATGTTTTAGTCATCTTTTCATTTCTGTGACAAGATACCTGAAAAAATAACTTAGAGAAGAAAAGATATTTTGGCTCATGATTTCAGAGTTTTCAGTCTATGGTTGGCTGGATGGCTCGTTGCTTTGGGCCTGAGGCAAGGGAGAATATCATGGTGGAAGGGGGTAGGAGAGGAAAGCCTCTCAACTCTTCACAACTGGGAAGAAAGAGAGAAAAGAAGGGACCAGGAACAAGATATACCCTTCCAAGGCACGCCCCCAGTGATCTACTTCCTCCAGCTGGCCCATATACAGTTTCTACCACTTCCCACTAATGCCACTAAATTATGAATTCATCAATGAATTAATCCACTGATGAGGTTAGAGCCCTCCTGATCCAATCACTTCCCAAGATCCCACCTCTAAACACTGCTATGTTGAGGACCAAATATTCAACCCCAGAGCCTTTGGGGGGGCATTCCAGACCTAAACCATAATATTCTATCCCTGGCCCCTGAAGACGAATATCTAACTCACAGTGCAGAATATATGCAGTCCATCTCCAAGAGTCCCTACCCCAAAGTATCAACAGTACCAGCATTGCTCAAAAGCCTAAATCTCCTTTGAGATTCAAGGCAACTTTTAGCTATGAGCCCCAGTAAAAATAAAAAAACAAATCACATACTTTGAACATGAAATGGTGGGACAGGAATGGGGAAAATATTTCCATTCAAAAGAGAGGAACAGGGTCATAGAAAGGAGGAATGGTACCAAAGCAAGACTGAAAGCCAGCAGGGAACACATGAAATCCTATAGCTCCACATTTGACATCTAGGACACTTGATAGAAAGATCTTAGCCTCAGTACTCTTGGGCAGCCCTGCTCCTATGGCCTTGTTTGTTACAGCCTACATGGGGTCTCTCTTGGTCTGCTCTGTTTGCTGTCTAGGGCTTTCCCCAGTAGATATTCAATGTTCTTGGCATCTCTGACTTCCTGGGGTTCCACTGCAGTTTTAACTTCACTCAACAGCTTTATTCAATTTCCTCTCAGGAACTGCCTCATGTTTCCTAGGCAGCTCGGTGGGAATAGGGTGCCCTAGCACTCTTTTCTTAGCAAAGTCTTTCAAATGAGTTTTCACTTTTATACCCTTGAGCCTGGGATGAATGGGGTCTTGTGATTATTGAGATACCCTTAAGGCATCTTTCTTAGAGTATCCATGAAAAGTACTGGGTTTCTCTTTAATGGCACTAATCTCTAAAAGCAGCCACACCTTCCTTGGCTCCAATTTTACATGGGCTTTTCTGGCAAAACTGCAAATTTTTCAAATCTTTCCACTCTGCTTGTTCCTGATTCTGACTCTAAGCCTTGGCAAAAAGAAGCGAGCAATATCCATGGGACTGTCCAAATGCTGGGCTGCCTTGAAATTCCTTCCACCAGATTAATTAGTCCATCACCTTTAAACTCAGCCTTCCACAAAAATCTCAGGGCATGGACAAAATGTAGGCAAGTTCTCAGCCAGAATGCAACCTGAGTGGCCTTTAGTCCAGTTCCCAGGGAAGTCCTTATTTGAAACCTCATAAGCACAATCTTTACTGTCTGCATTCCTATCAGCATTCCAATCTTTCATTCTAACCTTTCCAATTCTGGTATGAGCTTGTAGCATTCTTTGGCTTCACTACCATGCATCTCCAAACTTTTAAAAATTCTTTCTGCAAACCATTCCCAAAGGTTTCTGAACCATGTGATCATGTGTAGTCATAGCAACTACCCCAATTTTTGGTACTAAATTTCTGTGAGTCAGCTTTTCAACCTTGTGACAAATACTTGAGCTGAGTGGGGTCGGAGAACTTAGAAGAGGAAAGATTTATTTTGGTTCATGCTTTCAGTCCATAGTCAGCTAGCTCCATCTATTCTGAGCCTATAGTGAGGCAGTACATCTTGGCAGAGGGGTGTGGTAGAGATAAACTGATCACCTCATGGTGGTGGGGAAGCAGAGAGAGAGAAAGAGACACTGGGGACAAAATATAGTCCCCCAGGGGTACCCTCAAGAACCTATTTGCTCCTGCTAGATTCCAATTCCTATGGTTTCTATAACCTCACAATAACTTACAGCTATGAATGAGTTAATGCATTGATTTATTCATTGATGAAGTCAGGCCCTCATGATCCAATCACTTCCCCAAATACCCATCTCTAAACATTGTTGCATTGAGGAGAAAGCCTTCAAAGCATGAGATTTTGGGGGAAACTTCATATCCAAGTTGTAACACTAGGTAATTCCATTCATCATGATGTATGATGTTTTGTTATACTCTTGAATTTGGTTTACGAATTAGCTAAAATTCTGTCTCCTGACACTATCTACAAATCTCTATTCAAAAAGAATCAAACAAATGGGGAAAATATTAGCTGACAAAACAAGAAGTCCAAGCTTGACATATTAAGAATTAGGTTAAAAGCTCAGTAATATTATTAATAAGTGTGTTTATCTTTATCTTCCTGGTATGCCATCCTCAATGTGGTTGTAAATAACATTTTCAATAACCAAAGTCTATTTCATAGATGATCTAGAATTTATTTAGCTTTACCTATGTACTGTATATTTAAATTACTTCAAATAGTTTAAATTTATGAATAACATTTAGGAAAACAAACCTGGGCTGATCTCTACACTTCATGTATTTTTCTTTAAATTAGACTCAGGGAAGTGGAAGTATGAGATCAAAAGATATGAGCAATTTGTGGCTGTAATCTGAAAACAGTCTTGTTCACCATCAGCAGCTGGTATGAGAATTTCTGCCCCAGTTCTATGGCATCATAACTATTAGTGCTGTCACTAAGAAGAAAATTACAACCTGTGGTTATAAAAATATGTGTATGTGTATGCTAATTATATAATTTTTATCAGTATGACATCACACACATTCTGCCTAATTTATTCCATAGTAATTATGGCAGTTCAGAAATCTCATCTGTTTTTATTATTTGGGGATAAATCTTTGTAGTGAACAGGGAGCACTGAACTAATTTTGGGGGAAAGACAAAAGAGTGGAAAAGTACATAAAGCCTAAGGATAGCAGAGAAAAATAAAAGGAACCGAAGAGGTATTTCTAGGGATTAGGATTCCTTCATGGCTTTTGACAAATATAAGTAAGGGATTTGATGTATGTTGAAATTATTTTTGATTGCATGGATTATGTTTTATGGTCCACAGCACCTCTATGAGATTGAACCACATCGTTTTTTAAAGGGCTTTTCATACACATTTTGATTATGCCCAGCATGGCCATTACTAAATCCAAGATAACAAGTCAGTTTTTGCCAGCATTTAAATATTTACTCTCCACTTCTCAGCTCTTTCTCGTTTCTTATCTATAATGAGGACGATTCTTCAAATTCCCCATCAGGCAGGACAATGAAGCATCGGTTGAGCACCAACCACATGTGAGTTTTTGTGCAAGTGTTATTGTGAAGAAATGTGAAGAATATTCTTAAGACCACTTGGAGGAGACAAACTCACAGTTAGATAAAATGGTTATTTGCCTACCTGAATCTGTTCCCCACTTATTCCTTCCTATCAGAATGTCAATCTGATCAATCATTGATGACAAACTACCTCCATTCCTCCATTCTCAGTTCCAATGGTGGTTCATGGCTCACTCTAACCAGAAACTCATGTTGTGTTCCTGGTTATTGAATTCTGGCTCTTTCGACTCATGGAAAGGGCCATAGTCTGTGGGGGAGGGAAAGGCTCCCTTGTTCGGGGTGTTAGTAAGGAAGCCTAGTCCTTTGATACTGAGAACTTTTATAGGACCCCAACTGTAACTAGCCTTAGAATGAAGCCAACAATATGAACAGCTAAGAAAGAGTCTCTGATGACATCATTGAGTTACTAAATGACATCTGGCTCCCTCTTGACTTCCTGTTATGGGAGCCAGTGATTTTTAAAGTATTTTGAGCTGAGCTTTCTGTTCATTACAGTTGAAAGCATCTTAACCAAAGCAGCAATTAATAAGTAAATAAGAAAGTTGTGATAATTATTATAGTACTTTCACCTGGAAGCCTTTGTTTACTGCTATGCACAGATTTTTTTTCTGAGTTGCACTACTATTTTTAGTACAATGGAAAATATTAGTTTTCTTTCCAAACATACTTCTTTTGTTTCAGCAACAGATGGTCTTTCACAAACCTACTGACCTCTTCCCCTCCTCTCATTTTTCTCTGCTTAAATGTTATAGTTTGAAAGTAAAATATAACCTCAATATTTATGTGAGAAGACTTGAAAGGTTACCCCATTTCATCTGAACATTACTTTCATATTGATTCTTGATAAATCAAATTCTCTAATATTATGCAGTATATTAATAAATTTTTATTAGTTGATGAATTTGGTGGAAAATTTTATTTTAATGTATTTGTAACTGATTGTGGTGTTTGGATTTACAAATCTGATAGCTTAAGAGGGAATGTTTTTATTTTTAATTTCTGTAAGAAGCATGATGATTGGTGATTAAAAATTCCACAGACCTGCCAATATCCCTTAGTGCTAATTTTTACTATGAAAGTATGAAACTAGAGAACTTTGATAAGAAAGGCAACTTTGTAAGTCACCAATAAAGAATGACAGAGTAAAGAGTGTTTTCTATTTTGCAAAATTAAATTAAAAATTGCAACATGCATGGACCTGAAAAGAATTAATTGCTTTTATTCAACAGATAAAACATGCAGCAAGTCAAATAAAACCTTAAGATGCATATAAGCAAGTATTCATTTTCTTTTCATAACTGTGTGTTTTTACTCAATCGGGGTTCAGTTTGATGCTCCTTCAATAATAATTTGCATTCAGAAATGAAGGCCTATGAGCCAGAGGAAAGACAGGACTCTACTAAGGCAAGGATTATGTGTAGAGAGCAGGTACTTGTTAAAGTTACCTGATAATAGATTTGGATTTAAGCTGAATAATGTCCAAGTCTTATTCTTTGCCATGTTACAACATGGAGACACAAATGGTGAAGACATTGGTTTTAGGCACTAAAGGCTCATCTGCCAAGAAAGTAAAAGATGATAATAAACAGATTAATATGACAAACAAAATCTTTCTACTTCTTATTAAGGTACAATGAGCAATAAAAGATGATGTCCCAAGTCTGAATGATGAGCTAAATTATTATTGAAGCCAATAAGTTAGTGGGTAAATGAAAACTCCATTGTTTGTGAGTCTTCCAACAGTTTCACATAAACCTTGACTTTGTTTATTTTGCATATGAGAGTGGGGCATTTGTTTTAAGTGGAAGAGTCAAGGTCCATGCCTCATCTCTCATGTTCATTACTGTGTGCCTAGTGCTGATCACAGAGAGTAGAACATAGTAAATGATCCATATGCTTGGATATATAAACAAATATATGCAAAAATATCATATATTATGATCTTCTGTCTTTTACTACTATAATATGGATGACATTCTCAAGGTTAATACTTTGCTCTAGATATTTCCTAATATTGCCAGTTAAAAATATGTTCAAGAAAGTAAAACACTACAGTAACTTGCATTCACAGCAACAATTACCAGTTTAGGGGTTTTGGCACAGATTAGTCTTCCAATGTGTTTAAATACCTAGTATACCTTATAATTCTATTTTACTCAAGCAAAAGAAAGTATATAATGTTTTATTTTTTAAGAAAACTGACCTGATTTTATTTTAAAATAATTTGCATACTTGATTATTAGTAGATATAGTTTTCTGTGCACCTCAAAATTAATCTCAGAATATTGCTGCTGATCCATGCATTTGCATAATATGTATAACAGTGAAGCCCAGTTTTCCCTTAAATGTGAGCTCTAGACCCTAGAATTGCATTTGAATTAGTGGGATTCATGATTTTGTTTTAGTGCTTGGCACGACTTAGTTTAAATAGTCTTTACCTAAGGAGTTGATGGTTTTCAAATTGTTATCCAAATGTTTTGACCTTGCTATCACTGCAAAAATGTATGAAATGTAAGGAAAATTTAGTCCTCAATTTTCTGATTCATTTACTCATCAAACTATCTTATTAAAGCCACTTCATATTCAGGAAACTTCTTAGCAAATTATTTCCACCTTATTTCAGAGTCCCAGGAAGTTGACACTTACTAACCCAACCTAAATCCCCATAGATTCTCCTTAGTGTAGAATTCAGAGCTTATACAGATATTATGTTATAAGGATTAATGGAGAGGTAGGTCTCCAAATCCTCCCTACAGCATTTGTTTTTAAGCAACTCAAACCAAATTTCTTTTAGATACTTGCTCTCTATATCTCATTCCCCCTATAAGAAATCACTTCCATTGACATTATATACATATGTGAGAATACCAAGCCAATCTCAATACCCTGTATGGGGAAAGGGAAATGGGGAGGGAGCCAGGGGGAAAGTTCACCAAGTGCTGTGTGCATGTATGCCACTATCACTATGAACTACATTATGATGCGAAACTACAATGCACCAATAAAAGTATAAAAATATAAAAAAGAAATGATTTTTCTCTTATTTATTGAGGTATATTTCTTAATATTTACTTATTTATTATTTTAATATACTTTTATTGGTGCTTTGTAATCATATGTTATAATTAAGTTCAAAATGATAGGAACATACATGCACACAGCACCCCATCCCTTTCCACGTACAAGATATTGAGATTGCATTGATAATTTTGTATATGTACATAATGGTCATGAAAGTGTTTCCTTTATCAAGTCTCCTTCCTCCCACCCACCTCCCTCCTCCAGCCCCCTCCATCATTCCACTGGGGTTTGTCCTCCTTTATCAGGAGTCCCTCTTGTATGTTTCTTAATATTTACTTAAATCTTATTCACAATATATGGTTTCTTTAACACTCAGTATTCTTTGTATTTCTCAATATTCTCCTCATTATTGGCAAAGTTTACTCTTTTATTTATAAAATAATATATCTCTAGTCTTTTATCTTTTTTTCTTGAAAAGAAAAATAATCTAGGGCCAGATTTATCCAATATAAATAAAATAATAATTTCAGTGAAACTAAGAATGGTAACTCTTCACATTAAGGAATCTGACCTAACTTGTGCCAGGGAGGGAAAAACTAAAGGTCACTTGACAACATGTTAAATCCAAATTGAAAATCATATGATGAAAATAGATGAAAGAAAACAAAAGACATATTCTGGGTCACTGGACTAAGGTGACCTGGAAAGGTTTGGGGTATCTGTGTTCAGAGATTTGAAAGCATAATTTTATGAACTGAAAATCTATAGGATTTTTATGCAAATTTTTTAGGAAAGATGAGGAGATGAATGAAATGAGACAACCACAATTTAGCAGGATATTATGGGGGAGCAAGGTCATAGATTGCCCCAAATTGAGTGTAAACAGACCATAGAAGCTCTAAGCATATACTGGCTATCTAGTAGTGTTATAAATGGTTAGCAATAATAACAGAACATACCTTCTTGAAATCTTTGAGAGGTATGGTGATTTTTTAAAAGTGAGACAGTCAAATGTTGAGTAAAATGGAATTTCAGACATATTTTGTGATTGTTGGAATGGTCCTGTTTTTAATCATATGCTGAAAATAGGCCCCAGGGTCTGGAGTATGAGGAATTTTCATAGAGACACAAGCCTGAGATTCATTTTGTGGTGAAATGGGGGTGACGAGTACTATGTCTCTCCTTATATCCACTTCTCAATTCAGCCTTTGCCTTTACTATATTGATGTATATTTGCATAAATAAATGCACAGATCTTATATGTAGTTGTACGAGTTCTGACAAAAGTATGCTGCTAGTTAATCAACATTCTTATAAAAAAGAACATTTCTATCATTCTAGAATGTTCTTTATTACTCACTTCCTGATAATCCCCTTCTCTGCTTACCTTACTCAAACTTACTGTTCTAACTTCTTTTGGAGTACTTTTCCTTTTTCTAACCTCCACATGAGTGAAATTATACAATATTAGTTATTCTGTCTTGTTTATTTTGTTTAGCCTTATGTTATAGGATTAATACATGTATGTCAGTTTATTGCTGAGTAGTATTCCAGTATGTGGCAATACCAAATTAGATTGTCCATTCTTCTCTTAATGAATATTGAAATTATTTCCACTTTGTTGTAAATGTTATGATCATGAGCATTCATGTACATGTCTTCTTTGAGTTTCCTTATCTTTTAAGATCTGAAAAAAACACCCTCCATTGTTTCAGGTTGAATAATGGCCACACAAATAACCCATTTCTAATCCCAGGAATTTATAAATGCTACTTTAGTTGTAAAAAGATTCTTTGCAGATCTGATCTAATTAAGTATTTTGAAATGAAGATTTTTCTTCATTATTATCCAGATGAACTATGAATACAATCACTTGTATCTTACAAGAGAAAGACAAAGGGAATGTTGGGAAACACATAAAAGAGAAGAAGTCAACATGTCCACCAAGGCAGAGTCTGGAGTGATGTGGACAGGGCCAAGGAATACCAGGAGCTGTTAGAAGCTGAGAGGCAAGGACGATATTCCTCCCCAGAGCCCCTGGAAGGAGTGCATCCCTGTCAGACAGAACTTCTGGCTTCTAAAACTGTGTAAATGGGAATGAATACATTTCTGTTGTTTCAGGACACCAAGATTGTGGCAATTTGTTATAGCAGCATCAGGAAATTAATAAATCCTTCCTGTTGTTTTCTGCCTTCCTGTTTTCTGATTTGAAATTGAGGATACTTTTGGAAATGATCTTCTTTAAGAGAGGAGACATGCCTTTTCATGTCTATTCTCAACTTTAATTTTTTAATTAAAATTTTTGATAGTCAAAATGAATTATATTGGCATTATATGTAGTAAAGATTGGGTCACCACATTGTTTCATAAGGAGGGAAAATATTTTGGTACAGTGCATTTTTCTTAATACTACAGGTAGAAATCCCAAGGACCAGAGAAAAATATTAGAATTAAAATAAAATGCCATGACACACTGAGGAAAAAAAATTGGCAGACTTGTTGTCAGTAATCTGACATGCATGCTCTCCTACAACAGATACCATTTCACTTAGTGAGCCATCACCTTGTAAATTCTCACTGAAGTATCTCCATTAGTTTTCTGAGAGGCCCTGGAGATTACCCATTCATCTTTAGTTCTATCATTGAACTTAATTCAACTACCCATAATTAAGCACATACCTTCTAATATTGTGTGTGTGTGTGTGTGTGTGTGTGTGTGTGTGTGTGTGTGTGTTTAAGTAGCTGAGGAAGTTGGGGTACAGATCAGGTAGATCCAGTGTCTAATCTCAAGTTGTCTTCATTCAGTAGTAAAATAGATTTGAGTCATTGGTTATGAGAGTTAGAAATATGAGTTGAATGATTTTTACAAATGTAAAATAAACCATGTATCAAATATTAACTTTAACAAAATAGTTTTAAATCTATGCTAATATTTCTGTTCTGATTCAGATTCAGAAAAAGTATAGATCTTCTCTAACTTGAAAAACACCCACATACACATGAAAGCAAAACACTTGAACTTCCCTCATGTCTCTTCATGTCTGCATGCTTTTATAGCATAGCTCCTTGAAGTTATGGTTGTCACATGCATCGCCTTCTTTTCAGCCACAGGAAGAGGCTGAAATTAGGCTTCCCAACTTATCTCATCCCTCCAATGACACTTTCAGGCAAATATTACCAATGACAAATTTGCCAAATGAATTCAGTTGTATTTATTTATGTATTTATTTATTTTTGTGGTGCTGAGGATTAAATGGGGGGTGTTCTACCTCTGAGCTATCTCCCCAGCCCTATTTTTTTTCTTATTTATTTATTTATTTACTTCTATTAGTGGATTATAGTTTCACATCATAATGTAGTTCATAGCGATAGTGACATACATGCACACAGTACTCAGTGAGCTTCACCCCAGCTCCCTCCCCATTCCCTTCCTTCCCCATACAGAATATTGGGACTGACATTGGTAATTTCACATATGTACATAATGTCAATGGAAGTTATTCCTTCATTAATTCTCCCTCTCCTCCAACCCTTGCCTTAGACCAACTCTCTGGCTCCACTACAGTTTCTCCTCCATTATCTGAAGTCCCTGTTTTATTCCAATTACTCCATAGCTCTACATATGAGAGAGAAATATCACCCTTCACTTTCTGTGATTAGATAATCTCACTTAACATAATATTATCCAGGTCCATCCATTTTCCTGTAAATTACATAATTTTCTTCTTCTTTATTGCTGAGTAGAATTCCATTGTGTGTATATCCCATAATTTTTAATCCATTCATCTGTTGATGACATCTAGGTTGCTTACATAATTTGGTTATCGTGAATTGTGCTGCTATAAACATGGATATGCAAACATAATTATAATGTTTTAATTTAGTCCCTTTGGAAAGATATTCAGGAGCGGTATAGCTGGATAATATGGTGGATCCATTCCCAATTTTCTGAGGAATCTCCACACTGATTTCCATAGTGGCTGTACTAATTTGCAATCCCACCAACAGTGTAGAAGAGTTCCTATTTCCCCACATGCTCGCCAGCATTTATTGTTGTTTGACTTCTTGATGACTGTCATTCAGATTGGGGTAAAATGGAAGGAATCTTAGTGTAGTTTTGATTTGCATCTCCCTGATTGTTAATGATATTGAACATTTTTTCATGTATTTATTGGCCATTTGCATTTCTTCTTTTGTGAAGTGTCTATTTAGTTCAATTGCCCATTTCTTTTTTATATATTCATTTATTGGTGCATTGTAGTTATACATTTGATAAGTGTCAGGATAGCAGAATCATACATGTACACATTGCTCATTTAGCCCTCCCTCAAATCCCACCCTATTCCCTCCCCCTTCCCTCCATTTTGTGCTCCGCATAGTGATTGAGTCTTATAAATTTGTATATATACATCACATGCTTTAGTGTGTTTCCCTCCACGCCCTCCCAACTCCTCAGTTAGGTCATCTTCTTTGTTCATCTAAAGTTTTCTTCTTTGTCTGGAGTCCCTTCTAAGTCCCATTCTGTCTAGCTTCCACATATTAGGGAGAACATGTCACTTTTCACTCTTTGTGACTAACTAATCTCACTTAGCATAATGTTCTCTAGTTCTCTCCATTTCCCTGCAAATGATGTAATTTTGTTCTTTTTCTTTATGGCTGTATAAAATTCCATTGTGTACATATCCCATAGTCTTGTAATCCATTCATCTGTTGATGGACACCTTGGCTGGTTCCAAAGTTTGGCAATTGTGAATTGTGCAGCTATAAACATAGATACACATGTATTAGCCTGATAGTTTGGTTTCAGATCTTTTGGGTAGATGCCTAGAAATGCTATTGCTGAGTCATATGGTAGATTCATTCCCATTCTTCTGAGGATCCTCCACACTGTTTTCCAAAGTGGTTGCACTAATTTGCAATCCCACCAACAGTGTATTAGAGTTCCTACTTCTCCACATCCTCGCCAGCATTTGTTATTATTTGCGTTGTTAATGATTGCCATTCTAATTGGGGTTAGGTGAAATCTCAGAGTAGTTTTGATTTGCATCTCTCTGACTGCTAATGATGTTGAACATCTTTTCATACATGTATTGACCATTTGTATTTCCTCTTCTGTGAAGTGTCTATTTAGTTCACTTGCCCATTTTTTGATTGGGGTTTATTTTTTTAGTGGTGTTTTTTTTAAGTTCTCTGTATATTCTAGGTATTAGTCCTCTATCAGAGGAGTAGCTGGCAAAAATCTTCTCCCATTCTGTCGGCTCTTTGTTGAGGATCTTGATTGTTCCCTTTGTTGCACAAAGGCTCTTCAGTTTAATGCAATCCCATGTATTGGTCCTCATTTTAGTTTCCTGTGCCTTTGGGGTTTTGTTGAGGAAGTCTTTACCTGTGCCTATGTGTTGAAGTGTTGGACCTATGCCCTCTTCAAGTAGCTGCAAGATCTCTGGTCTGATTTCTAGGTCTTTGATCCATCTTGAGTTGACTCTTGTACAAGGTGAGAAGGTGGGGTTTATTTCTATTTTTCTGCATATGGTTAGCCAGTTTTGCCAGCACCATTTGTTGAAGAGGCTGTCTTTTTTCCAGTGGATGTTTTTAGCCCCTTT